>UESW01001611.1:0-206100 GCA_900491605.1 Calamus simplicifolius | reverse complement strand
GTATCCATCCATACAGAAGACAAGAAGGAGTCCAAGTGCTTCTTTTGCAAGAAGAAAGGACATATAAAGAAAGATTGTCTCAAATTCAAAGCTTGGCTTGACAAGAAAGGTACTCTAACCTCATTCGTATGTCATGAATCCAATTTGGTTATATGTCATAACACATGGTGGATTGATTCTGGTTCTACAATCCATGTTTCAAATACCTTGCAGGGTTTTCTAAATCAAAGGAAACCATTGGGAAGTGAACAAAGCATCTATTCAGGAAACAAGATGGGTTCACATGTGGAAGCAATTGGAACGTGCAGACTTATTTTACATTCTGGTTTTGTTTTGGATTTGGAAAAGACATTTTATATTCCAAGTTTCTCTAGAAATTTGATTTCAGTGTCAAGGCTTGTACCAGCAGGATATTCCTTTAATTTTAATAAAAGCTCTGTTGATTTATTTTATAAATCTAAGCTTATTGGGAATGGTACATTGTCAGACAATCTTTTCCAAATCAATTGAAAAATAATACCACCTATAATGTGATGCACGCCCAAACTGGTATGAAAAGATGTGTTATAAATGAGAATTCCTCTATTTTGTGGCATCGGAGATTAGGTCATATCTCCATTGAGAGAATTAAAAGATTAGTAAAAGATGGAGTACTTGATACTCTTGATTTTACTGATTTTGACACTTGTGTGGACTGCATAAAGGGAAAGCAAACCAACAAGTCCAAGAAAAATGCCAAGAGAAGTTCGGAAATACTGGAGATCATACATACGGATATCTGTAGCCCAGATATGGATTCGTATGGTCAGAGATACTTCATCTCATTTATTGATGACTATTCACGATATATGTATCTCTACCTACTTCATAATAAGAACGAAGCATTAGATGCCTTTAAGGTATTTAAGGCAGAAGTAGAGAAACAATGCGGCAAGCAAATTAAAATCGTGAGGTCAGATAGAGGTGGAGAATATTATGGTAGATACACTGAGAATGGACAAGCACCTGGTCCGTTTGCTCGGTTTCTTGAAGAAAATGGAATTGTTGCACAATACACCATGCCAGGGTCTCCTGACCAAAACGGTGTAGCTGAAAGGAGAAACCGGACATTATTGGACATGGTAAGGAGCATGATTGTCAGCTCTAAGTTACCTAAATCCTTGTGGACTGAAGCTCTTAAAACTGCTGCGTATATATTGAATCGGGTTCCAACCAAGGCTGTTTCCAAAACGCCATTTGAGTTATTTAAAGGTTGGAAACCGAGTCTGCAACATATACGTGTTTGGGGATGCCCATCTGAAGTAAGAGTCTATAATCCACAAGAAAAGAAACTAGACCCAAGGACTATCAGTGGATACTTTATTGGATATGCTGAGAAGTCCAAGGGTTATAGATTTTATTGTCCATCTCACAGCACTAGGATTGTGGAATCAAGAAATGCAAAATTTCTTGAGAATGACTTGATCAGTGGGAGTGATCAATCTCAGTATTTGGCTTCTTCTGAGAAAGATCATTCAGTTATTCCAGCTTCCACTTCAAGTGAGGGATTGGTTGTTATTTATAGCACTCCTCAAACTCAATTAAGTGCCCAACAACCAGTCATTGAGATTTCACAAGCTGATGGTAATCTAGAAGATCGTGTTGTTCATCAACAATCAGTTGTGCAAGATACTCCTCAAGAGGTCATTGACACAACATTAAGAAGATCAACTAGAATAAAGAAATCAGCAATTCCTAGTGATTATGTTGTGTATCTACATGAATCTGACTATAACATTGGAGCCGAAAATGATCCTGAAACGTTTTCACAAGCCATGAGTTCTAAGGAATCAAACTTGTGGTTCAATGCCATGAAAGAAGAGATGGAATCTATGGCATCTAATCGAGTCTGGGATCTTGTTGAGTTGCCTGATGGTGTAAAAGCCATTGGATGTAGATGGATCTTCAAAATAAAGAAAGACTCACAAGGCAACATTGAGAGATATAAAGCAAGACTCGTTGCCAAAGGATTCACTCAGAGGGAAGGAATCGACTACACGGAGACATTTTCTCCTGTATCCAAGAAAGACTCTCTCCGAATAATTATGGCATTGGTAGCTCATTTTGATTTTGAGTTACATCAAATGGATGTGAAGACCGCATTCCTTAATGGAGATCTAGAGGAAGAGGTTTACATGAAACAGCCTGAAGGATTTTCCTCTAGTGATGGTGAGCATTTGGTTTGCAAACTTAAGAAATCCATATATGGATTGAAACAAGCCTCACGTCAGTGGTATTTAAAATTTCATGATGTGATCTCTTCCTTTGGTTTTGAAGAGAACATCATGGATCAATGTATATACCAGAAGGTTAGTGGGAGCAAAATTTGTTTCTTGGTCCTATATGTGGATGACATTCTACTTGCAACCAATGATAAAGGGTTGCTACATGAGGTGAAACAATTTCTCTCTAAAAATTTTGATATGAAAGATATGAGTGAGGCATCTTATGTCATTGGCATTAAGATCCATAGAGAAAGATCTCGAGGCATTTTGGGATTGTCTCAAGAAACTTATATCAATAAAGTCTTGGAGAGATTTCGGATGAAAAATTGTTCACCAAGTGTTGCACCTATAGTGAAGGGTGACAAGTTCGCTTTGAACCAGTGCCCTAAAAATGAACTTGAACGGGAACAGATGCACAACATTCCATATGCTTCAGCTGTTGGAAGCCTAATGTATGCTCAGGTTTGCACAAGACCTGACATAGCATTTGCAGTAGGAATGTTGGGAAGATATCAGAGTAATCCAGGTTTAGACCATTGGAGAGCTGCTAAAAAGGTCATGAGGTATCTTCAAGGGACCAAGGACTACATGCTCATGTATAGACAAACTGATCATTTGGAGATAGAGGGCTACTCAGATTCGGACTTTGCTGGCTGCGTTGATTCTCGGAAATCAACATCAGGATTTATATTTATGTTAGCTGGTGGAGCCATATCATGGAGGAGTGCAAAGCAGACCTTGACTGCTACCTCTACTATGGAAGCGGAGTTCGTTGCTTGTTTTGAGGCTACATCGCAAGGTGTATGGTTGAAGAGTTTCATCTCAGGGCTTAGAATTGTTGACTCCATTACTAGGCCAATTAAACTGTACTGTGACAATTCAGCTGCTGTATTTTTGGCTAAAAACCATAAGAGTGGTAGTCGAAGTAAACATATCGACATTAAGTATTTAGCCATAAGAGAACGTGTTAAAGAGAATAAAGTGGTCATAGAACACGTTAGCACTGAATTGATGATAGCTGATCCTTTGACTAAAGGCATGCCAATTAAGAAGTTTAAGGATCATGTGATAAGAATGGGAGTTGGTTCCATGATATAATTGTATTGATAACAATTTGTACAAAGAAACTCTTATTTCAATCGTTTGTTTATTTCTCATTCAGGTGTACACGTTATATGACTTTTGAGAAATGACAAACTTTTCTTTTGGACTCTGAATAAACATATGGTTTATTCATTATGTTATGTTGTCACATTTGGAATGGTGATAAAGAAATTGAATGCATTGTAATACATAGAAGATAATACTCAATTATAGAGGACCTATCGCTATGATTCATGTATTTAGTTTCTTGTTCAGTGTTGATAAAATATACGGACCAAGTGGGAGAATGTAGTAACCTATCTTAATGGTCCTAATTTTATTGACTAAACGTATCTCCTATTAAAGTGATAACAGCCCCCTCCCTTAATTCCTAAACGCTCGCTTGATGGGGCAAGCGGTAAGGAAATGGGTATAAAAGGGACCCATCCTAAGGTGATTCTCTCGAGAGAGATCCTAAAGTTTCAGAATTTCTCTCGAGAGAGATCCTAAAGTTTCCTCAAGAGAAAAACCTAAAAGCGGAGGCATTGGAATTGAGTCCCTGATCAAGAGCAATCATGAAGGCATACACATCTGAATGCGAGAGCTCGTTGATTAGAAGACCGATCCATCGAGAGTCTGAATGCGAGAGCTCGTTGATTAGAAGACCGATCCATCGAGAGGTCTGAATGCGAGAGCTCGTTGATTAGAAGATCGATCCATCGAGAGGAAGAGGGAAGATCAAGAGGGAAGATCAATCGAGATCGTTAAGGAAGAGGGAAGATCAAGAGGGAAGATCAATCGAGATCGTTAAGAAAGGAAGATCTCCCGTGCAGTCCACAGGAAGATCGGATTCCTTACCATCATTAAATAATAATGGCTGGAGTAATTATGTTTAAGCAAATTAAGTCTAACAATAAGTATATACAAATGGTGAATGAATGGACAAATGTATACATTAAAAATATAAGAGTAGGATAAATGTATGTAGTAATATATACACTGGGTCGACAGACAGACGATATAGAACTAGCTAGTAATTAACTGGGACTAATGGTTATAGCCACCATTTATCAAATATGTCAAACTTTTTAAGTACAGCCCTGCTAATCAGCACACCTGCGCTTACTACGCGTTAAGCAGGGTTGGGTTTGGACTAATTACCTGGCTTAATTAATCCCATCTTACGGCAGTCCTCGTTTCAGGCTATTCCTGCTAACATCCGTAAGCTGTAGCCTGGAAGAATCGCCGAAGACTCTCTGGGTTGTTGGCCAGCGCACGCAATAATTAATGCACCCACTCCCACAAAGCGCGGTTGGTGGCTAGCTTTTCCACCTAGATCGAGTTGTGCTTCCTTCCTACGTACGTAGCTTCAGCGTTCGTATAGACAGACTAGTACTTCGTATATATATATATATATGTCGACACTTGTTTGTAGTCATACTCAACTTTGTTTTTTTCCTGGTAAGCACTTGCGTATTTTCTTTTTTCTCTAATAAAGACTGTTTCCAACCACTTGATCAATTCAGCTGCAACAACGGCGCAAAACGGAGTCAGAAATCCCCACGGGCCTTGTTGTCTTCTTTTCCTCCCTCTTGCTGTCACTCTTTCCCTTCGATATCCGGGCAATTCCTGTAGAACTTGCAGGCAGACTAGCTAGCTTTAAATTGCTTCGTTGGCCCATCCAGCTTCATCCGCAAGGAGATGACCGCACTGCAGGGTCCAGTCCAAACGTGTTGACCAAAAAGAAAGAAGGAAGCAAAAAATAAAAAAAAAAAGAGAAAAAGACACAAAAAATACCAGTCCTTGTACCGCCAAACACTATAATACCACTATTATACGACGTCGGCTCCGCGTTGCCTCCGGTGCTAAGCAATTGGCCAGACGATTCCTTAACCCTGCCGATCTCGCTGTTGACTCGGCGAGAGGAAGTTTCGACGAACACGTGGCACTCTCGGATTCCAAACACTACTGCGACTTGGTCCCCAAGATAGGATTTGGAACTTGACGTGTAAAGCGAGATATATAGCTCTCACGTACGTCGGTTCCAGCCAGTAGTTATATATATATATATGATCGATGGGTACGTACCAGTGATCGAGCGGCGACTTGCAGTCTAAGTTTGAGCTTAATTAGTGCAATAAAGCGTCTGAATTGAAGGAGAAGTACAGGAGGAGGGAGAGATATGGAGACAGCCAATCTCTTGCTATCGCTCTCTTGTGGAGGAGGTAAGCCTGAGAAGCTCCGTAAGAGGAGAAGGGCAGGGGATGGGGTAACGTTCGAGTGTAAGACGTGCGGTCGACGGTTTCCGTCGTTCCAAGCACTCGGAGGGCATCGGACGAGCCACAAGCAGCGGAGACTCCACGGCCTTGGGCTTGCTCCGCTGCAGGGCTCGACGACGACGAGCGTCCACCGGTGCTCCATCTGTGGCCAGAGCTTCGCCATGGGCCAGGCTTTGGGCGGTCACATGCGGCGGCATAAGCCCTTGGCTGATGATGATCATGATGAGACTTCGCCGGAGAAGAAAGCTGCTGCAGGCGTCGAGATCAAATCCAAGTTGGACTTGAATGCGATTCCTAATTTGAATGATGATTGCACGAGAGAGAGTTCCCGTGCTGTCTTGCTTGAGTTATTCGTCTAGTACTGCATGCACGTACGTATAAACGTATTATAACATGCATGTACGTAGAAGATAGATATGGTACTCATTTCTAGCTACTCTTTGCGCTTAATTTGTAAACCTACAGGGTATTTAATTTAATATATATCCAAATTAAATTCACTGGGAGATCGATCGAGTTACTTGTCTGTTGCATGAGCTTGGACGTGAAAAGTCTCTAGCGAAGCATGCATTGCATGAGCCATTGTGTCATCGATCATCATGTCCCATGCATAAACGTGCAAGCATGAATCCCGTATCATTCATGTACCAAATTACGTACGTGGAGCGTTATTTGCGTTTCTATTATAATTCATATTGTTCGCCTTGTTGGATTATTGTTTTTTAGCTAGGTTGCTCTTGCCAAAAATTTCCACCGTCCAAAATTGAATACCAGATATTCAGAAGACAGCAAATTCTAAAGCTTGAACATTAGGATAGAAAATAATAGCAATCATAATAATAAAATTTATCTTTTTTTTTCTTTTATATTTTACATGTATCGAAATACTTTTTTTATCAATTATTAGCTTTCTTGCAATTTATTTTCATTTGATGCTGCCTTTCAGATATTAAAGAAAAAATCTATTCCAAAATTATTCTATTGAAGCAAGTCCATTGCCGCTGGTATGTATTTTGATGAAAGATCTTATATACACAGGGTTTTTTTTTTTTTTCAAATTTAGTGAGTTCCACAAGTTTAATCAATTTATATATTGATAAAAAATAAAGATTCTAAAACTTTTATTTTGATATGCTCATTCCATCCATATACTTCTTAACACCGTTAGGCTACTGAGCAAAAGATTGAATATATCTTCATAAAATTATAGTGATTTTACTTCTATTCAAACTTGAGAGCCAAGTCTAAAAGATAATCTTAGTATTATAAAGAATTTGCTACTACATGATTATTACATGCTAATGCCTCATGACAGAGATGAACAAAAGGGATCTTTGTGTATTAGAATTGAAGTTTTGAAGTCTTTGAAAAAAAAAAATTTTTGATCAATCTCAAATCAGTAAAACTTGAGAAAGTTTTATTGTAATTTTCCTCATTTTTATAGTACCGTATTTTATTTTGATTTGGCTGTTGGGACATCTTTAAATGGTTATTGACCAACAAACAATAAGACTTTCTCAAGTTTAATTAATTTAAACAATATATATATATTATTGACTAAGACTTTGCTTGAATTAACTATTGGGATATCTTTAAATAGCTATTGGCTAATAGTTGGTATCAATAGCTCATCGAGATAAATTCTAAATAATATAACAAAACAAATTTATGACTTTCATTAGCAAAATTCAGAATCTAATTGTGATACTGAACAATTTGGCAAAAAATATGGAAACAAATAAGTTCATTATTTAATCTAAAGGACTATCAAACAAGGGTAATAATATGTTTAATTAGGCCTAATCTATGGTCAGTTTTTTTATAAAAAAGAAAAAAAAATAGTGGCCGAGTAAGTTATTCAACATAAACTCATTAAAGATTTCATTGGCAAAATTCAGGCTGAGATACTGAACAGCATACCAAAAGGAAAGGAATCAAATATGGTTACTGAATGATTTCAAGGACATTAATATACCTACATTAAACTTCGCTCCAAAGTATCTCTTCTTTCAAAGAAAGATAATGAATGCATCAAAAAGACGTGTGGATTGAGAGCGGATGACATGAACACCTGAATGAGTCGTATAGAATAGCTACTTTATGAGTCAAAAGTTTCACCGTCACTCCAAAAACTTCCAAGTCAAGCGCATCTATATTTTTTAATTGATCAAGATGAGAAGTTGCTTGCTTCCTCCACTTCAAGTTAATTAGAAAAAGGCCTTAAAAAGTTTAACAAAATGAAAGCGACTGTGCTCTTAGCCGGTGCACATTTCAAGATGGCTAGCATGCATCTTTATACTGATGAGATATGACGTCGTAGTCAACAATAAAGCTCGCTGATCACACGTTGAAGTTGGAGTCCGTTTAGGGTTGGAGACGATATACTAAACATTCTCGTATACGTTTGCTCTGCCACGTTAAAAATAATTTCATATTATATAAAAACTTAAAATATTTATAATTAAAATTATTTACTGTCAATAAATTTATATTTAATTTTTAAAATTATATAATTTTAATTTACTAATAAATTAATTGAATCAACATATCAGTTTTAATGTTCTTAAAAGCTCATAAAAAAGAATATGTAATTCCAAATAGTTCTATATTGAATGAATAAAAAAATAAATTTATAATACAATATAGCCTAGTTGATCGATTTAAGAAACCAAAATTGATAATAGATAACTTAAGTTATAATAATATATATATTTTTTTTTAATATAAAATTATTTTTAAGTAATACGATGTTTTTATCGTACAACAACTGCAAAGTGACTTCATGCTAAGATAAAATTAATCATCATTCATGAGTAATTTTTTTTTATGTTCATCAATTTTTATAGGATTAGATCAACTCTAATATCATTTATAACGCTTACATACTAATAAAATTAATTAGACTAATAGTTAAACTTAGGGTATTACAATTAATGATCTTGCTTATAGATTTTGAATAGTTTTAAAATAAAGGGAAAGAATGGGTAGTCCAAAATCAATGCGTAACACCAATGCGAGTAACTTGGCATGGTGTTTCAAAGTTCTCAGATCATTCCGTGAAACCGAAGGGACGACGCCAGAAAACTTCAACCAATTCGAATTCATCGATAAAATCCTTTTATAGAAAATTTTAGATGAATTAGTCGCCATTGGGAATTGCTTCGAAAAGATGACAGAATCTGGCCGTCTCGCTCCAAACGGCACGCAGAGTAATCCTTTTTCCACCGGCAGTCTTCCCGGCGTGTGCTGCGACACCAGCGATATCCCCGGCCTCGACGTCAGATGCATCGCTCGCTCTCAAATTTCAGCGCTGGCGCCCGCCGTCCAATGTCTCCTAATCGTCCGGCCGTCGGCTTCGATCACCGCTCCCACCGCTTCAAGGCTCGAGGTGGACGGGATCCCGTCCGTCCCGATCGAGCTCCGTCGCTTCGAGATTCGGCGTCTCGACTCCGCCGTCGGTTCGCTTTTGCAGGCCGTAGACTCGTTGAGATCGAGAGAGCCCCGAGATCTCTTCTCGGACGGAAATGGAGATATCGCGCGGGAGGCTTCTCGGATGCAATAGAAGAGGTAGAAGAGGGAGTCTCGAGATGGAGAAGCTCCGATTGAAGCCACAAAAACCCGTTCTTACGGCTTTTGAATCTAAATTCGGCGAAAAGGCGACAATTTCACGGTCGCTTAGGCTCGAATCAACATCAAAACAGCAGCGAGATTTTTTTTTTTTTTTATAGCGTTTCTTGGATCCGGATATAATCGAGAACGTTAGAAATTAAGGTAGCTTCTTTAGGGTTTCTAGGAGTCAAATCAACATTAAATTTCCATAAAGGTACCTTTTTAAAATATGTTGGATTCAACGATCAAATAAATAGCTGAGAATTTCGAATGGAGTCTACCTTTGGGAAGACGTGGAGCAGATGGCAGCCATCCCTTTCCGTCCTGAGGACACTGAGACGATGGATGACATCTAGAACACGAACAAGAAGCAGAGAACAGGTGTAGCGTTCACCGGAACGAAGGAGAAAAATTCTGTTCCCTTTGAGAGAAAGCCTTTCGGTGGAGGAGAGCGAAAAAATTCGAGAGGCATTACACCACCGACCCTGTTCCCTTGGCCGTGCTCGGCTTCGACTCCGTCCCTTCTCTCGGCACCCGAAAGCTAGCTTCTTCCTCATTATCTTTTTTTCTTCTTCTTTTTTCCAAAAAAAAAAAAAAAGCGAGAAGCTAACGAGGAGTCGATGGACAACGGGAAACGACAAGGCGAGATTATGAGATCAAAGCTTTGATTACAGATGCTTTCCGTTTCATGTTTTCAATTCGAATTTTAATCTTGAATGAATGCGATATTTTGAACGGGCGTGATGAATGGATGGCTGGGCGATGGAACGATTAAATAACAATTTTTTTTTTTATTAAAATTCTCACAAGGACCTTTGTAATTAGAGTCAACTAATTACAAAGTAGTAGCCCATTGTAAGATAATATACTATACATCATGAAAAGTAATTATTAAAAAAAAAAGAATTGTCACACTTTAGACTTTGGATCAGCAATGCAACAATTTGTCGTACCGTGAAAATGTATAAGACGTCTAACAATAAAAATATTCATTCATTTAAAAATATTTTTAGCTAATAATTTGTAAATAATGAAACAAAAGATCTAATCAAACATGATTCTTATTACAATTTAGATAACATAAAATGAAATAAATATTCAAACTACTAACAAATCTAACCAATTCATAAGATAATTAATGCAGTGCTGCTACTGAAGATCCCTCTTCATTTCTTTATATTTAAAAGAAAAACATAAAATATTTTTTTTAAGTTCATACTCAATAAATAACACTAATTATAAACTTATAATTTAAGAAATTAATACTTGTAAAACTTTCATGAGCCTAACATATTATAACTGTTAACTTATATATCATTAGAATACTTATAATTTCTAAAGTATTTATAAACTAGTTTTTTGAAATATAGTATCATTATTTCAACTTTTTATATCATCATAATCAAAGTTTACATGTCTTCATTTGTTTAAATTTTTATGTCATTATATTTATCATATCATCTCTTATCATGGTTTTCATATTATCATTTTTAAGTTTACGTATCATCTTTTATAATAATTAGTTATGAAATACAATTATATATATCCATATGATAATACCAGAATATCATATTTAACTCTATGAAGAGAGAAATATCTTTTTTATATATCTTCTATGAAAATAAATTTTGGTATTAGTCATCAAATCATTAGGTTATATCATAATGGACCAAGAGTGCCATATTTTATCATTTAGCATTCATTTATATTCAATCTTTATTATTTAATTGTTGATGAAATCCTTAGATAATGATACATATATGTATATTATTATTTGGTTAATATGTTTTCATAACAACACAAAATTTTAACTTCTATACTCTACTTATTTGAATCAGTTATTTTTTGTAATAATTAACTATGCAAAAATTAACCAACGACAATAGATATTAAAATTTAATATTTCATTACAAATAATAGACTAATAAAATTTAATTATGCAAAAATTATAACGGAATGAAAGTTATTAACATTCAATTAATAGTGTAAAATTAAATATTAATAATAATTAGAAATATATATATATATATATATATATATATAAGTAATTTATTAAATTATTAATTTATAATTAATCTACTTACATCACTCACTAACCCGTAAGTATTAGGCCAACTTCAGTTGCTGATCACCTACACAACATTTAATTAAGAATCCTATAACCCAATATCATGATAATTACTATTTAATTCTTAAAATAACCATCTAGCTTAGCCTTAGACCCAATCCTTATCCTACTTGAACTTAGTTGCACCAAATCCTAAACCAGTGTCTACTAGAATCTAGACATGAGGTCACCCATCCATTCCCTTGAACCTAATTAAATCAACACCCAACAAACTTGAGCTCATACCTGAACCTAAGCTAATACTTTTTTTTTTTTGTTATAGTGGGCGCTCACATCAATTTAGGGTGAGTCAAACCCGATATATTAGAATACAAGATTTGTGAGAGAACAGGCAGACACGAATCTCCTAGCTTCCAACTCCAAAAGCCAAAGTGGTTAGCCATTCTGACAGCGATTCAGTCTGCCGCAGCATTGGCTTCCTAAAGATATGCTGAATCTGGACGCAGTGAACGCCCTGCAAGAGATAATGAATATCATTGATGAAGGGATTGGTAAGCACTTGATCACAGTGATCGTTGCGCAGCCAGCGAATCACTGTAATAACATCCCTCTCAATAATAAGAGAACTAGCGCCAAGGCTGCGAATGACAGAGAAAATACCAACCCAAGCGGCATACAGCTTCGCTAAAGGCATCGAGGAGTTAATATGGCTGAAGCCCCCAGCAGCCAGCATCGCACCATCGGATCCTCTAATCATAAAACCAGACCCAGCAGCTCTACCACGAACACTCTCATCAAAGTTAATTTTGATAGATCCTGAAGGTGGGAGCTCCCAAGAAATGTAGACCGTACACCGATGCGCTACCGAGGCAGCATGGGAACCCCATAGGCTAGGGCTATCAGTATCAAGATCAGTTTGACGGGAAGCGTACTCAGCTGATAAAGACAAGGCTGTCCTAACAACCCTATGTGAAGGAACAGACTCATCGGTAAACACAAGCCGATTTTGGGATAACCAGACTTGATAAGCAATGTAAGCCCTCGTCGTAGCCTTCTGAAGGATGCCCATCCCCAAATCCCATCTAATCAAGCCGAGGAAGGAGAGAGATAAGAAGCAGTACCAACATTCAAGGCAGTCGCCAGCAATTCGCAGATCTGTCTAGCTCTAGAACATATGAAAATAGCATGGTCAACCGTCTTCTCCTCAGTACCGCATAGCGGACACGTAGGTGGGATGCTCAAGCCTCGCCTAGAGAGCACAGAACACTAGGATGAATGGGGAGGTGCCAGATCCAAGCCACATCCAATGGCTGCTGTGACCATGGTCTATAAACCCTGAGAAGGTCCCTGATAGGAGCACGGGCCAAATAGGATCGCCACCAAACCCTAATGTCGGGGGTATGACCCGAGACAAGAGGAATAGAAAGAATGCAACGATGAAGATCGTCCCCAAAGAGTTGGACAACAGAGAGGAGTCCCAGGAAGAATGATTCTGAGCAGTAAGATCACTAACATGCATCCCACAAGGAATGACAGTGTTGACAAAGGTAGGCCATCGGGACAAGAAAAGATCAGCAATCCAGGTATCCTGAACAATATTCACTGAGACTCCATCACCAATCATCCATTATATGCTATTCAGGATAGCCGAGCATGCCGGCAAACCTTTTTCCAAAAGAAAGAATGCCCCTGGATAGTCAGTGGGTCAACAAAGAAATCCAGTCACCATATTTGGCACGCATGAATGAACTCCACATACAGTGCGGATCAAGCAGGAATCAAGTGGCATGCCTAGAAATCAATGCCTTCCTTCTAACAATGAGGGATTGGATCCCAAGCCCTCCCTCAGCAATCGGCAAGCAAACAGTATCCCAAGTTAAAAGATGAACACCATGCCCATCCTGCCTTGAAGCTTAGAGGAAGTCCCAAAAGTATCTCTCATTCCTTCTTAAGCAAGTCAAAGTGATAGCAGCATTAGATAACAGATAGAGAGGAAGAGAGAGAGCACCGATCGTAAGAGAGTAATCCTCGCCATCATAGAGAGCCTAGTGACCTGCCACCCATCCAGTCGATTGCGTACCCCTCTCAAGGTCGCAAAAGTCTGAACCCTTGGCCTGTTCCCAGTTATGGGAATCCCCAGATAGGATAGCCAGTCAGCCTGCACAGAGATGGCCAAGATCTGCAAGATAGGCCCCCTCAAGCTCGCAGCGACTCTTGGGCTAAAACAAATAGAGGATTTACTCATATTAACTTTCTGTCCAGAGGCCATGTTGGGAATTATGTCCTAAAGCCAATCAATTAACATAGATGATTGTGCAAGTTGTAAATGTATATGAATTATAAATTAATAAAATTTGGTAGTTCATCACATCGCATCTTCCTGAAATAAATTCTTTTGTGTTGGAGTCCTTAGAACCATAATCTATTCAATAAAGAGAGGGTTTATTGAGTGGTTCTTAAAATAGTCTCAACCAAATGATATATAGTTATAGGACACCTATGTATCAAGTAAAGGTCATTGTATGTCATTTGGGTTAGTTGTCCTCTTTACCAAGGAGTGTGGTGATACTGGTATGACATGCAGGTGAAGTGTATGACATTTCACTGAACGTAACCAATCTGCGGAACACTCTTCTGCCAAGAAGTGTTCGAAGGAATATGAATATAAGTGTCCCTCTGACCTGAGATCATCATAGTAGCTTGCAAGCAACCTACTATACTTTGGTGCCGGATTACCTGAATTTCTAATCCAGTGATAGAAGGTTTTTGGGTGCAATAAAGTACTTATGAAGCAGTGAGTGGATCAAGATGGGATTGACCCCTCCAAATAGTTAGGAATAAATGTCTCACTGTGTTTCAATTTAGCAAAACCTTGGCCAAGATAGTCCTTATGAGGAGTCATAGGACTTATGAAGATTGAGACACTTTATGATGAACTGATTAAGGATTGGCAGTTGAAACCTAAGTCATCTTGAGCATTGAGGGTTAAAGGGATGAATTATATGGTAACCGTATGCCAGAGGTTCTTGATTGTTGCTTTGCAACCTTCGGCCTATCCGGACATCGGGTGTCATTGCTAGATGGCAACTTCGATTGGTATTGGAAGTGTTCCGGTGCTACCGGCTTAGTGTTCGAACCTATGGGGTCACACGCCATAGAGATTCTACCTAACTGGATGATTGAGAAACTAAATGTTAGTAAATTAATTGAAGGATTAAATTGCTCAATTTGATTGAGCTATGAACATCTTGGTCAAATCAAATTGGATTTGGTTTGGACTCAAATTTAGGTAAGCCTAATAATAACATCCTTACCCATTTAAATTCGAATTATGAATTTAAATTTCAAACTAATTTTAATTTCAAGTTTAAAGATTAAATTTTGAATTCAAAACTTTAAGTTTGAATTTAAAATGGATGTTAATGACCTCTCCCTAATTACCCCTCATTCCTTAACTTCTAACCTTTTCGGTTTTTAACTAAAAAAAAGATGAAGAGTTTCTTCCTTAACTCCTTTTCGGTTTTTAAAATGAAGATGAAGGTTCCTCCTTATCTTTCAAGAAAGGTTGAAAAAGGAAACGATAGGAGATGAGAAGTTTTTAGGGTGAAAGGGATTCTGGCTATAAAACTTGGGGGTAAGATGTTTTCTGTGACATACATCCTTTTGACAATTCCATGAGCACCTTGGTGTTAAAGAAAAGAAATCTAATCGTCGAAGCCTAGAAGAGGAGCTAGCACTCCGAAGAGGCTGGTCAGGACCAGAGCCCCATTGTGGATCACCTGTAGAGGCCATGCACCTATGTGTGGCTAGTAGAAGTACTATCTACCACCGCCTTCTACTGCTGCGTGAGTGATTAAGCATCAAAAGGTAAAAGATTCAATATTTACTCGTGACTTAGATGAGATCTAGGGCACTAGGCAACATACATAGATATGATCTATGTTATTATTATTTTTTATATAGATTTGATCTATGTATTAGATCTTTTATACTTATATATATATTGATCCTATTGTAGGCTGATATTGGATAAGATCCAATATCTTATTGCTTTCGTTGCATGTTTATTTTACAAAATGCATTTCTGTTTATTTTTGTTTCCTACAAAAGATATACGTACAGGCCAGGCAGTAAGACTGAATTATAGTGGCAAAAGTGGTAGCATTACTGACAGTAGCCCTGTCCAGAAGAATGCAGTCATCAGCAAACAGCAGGTGGGACAACGAGGGTCCCTGAGGACCCGCCCTGTAGGGAATAAGAGAAGAACCCTGCTGAGCCTGATGAAGAGCTCAGATAAAGCATGAGCCAAGAGGACAAATAGAAATGGGGAAAGAGGGCAACCCTGTCTCAACCCGACCTCGAAGTGGAAGTAATCAGTCTGGGCTCCATTAATGAGGATAGAGAAGGACGGTCGGTGAATGCAGGCCATGATCCAATCAATAAATAGCTCGTGAAACCCAAACTCCTAAAGGGTACGGTTCAGGAACTTCCAACACACTCTGTCATAAGCTCTCTCCATGTCCAACTTAACAGCCATGAGACACTGACCTCCAGCTGCTCTCTTCAGATCATGCATAAATTTCTGAGCTATCAGAGCATTATCAGTGATACTACGCCCTCTGAGAAAAGCCCCCTACTCCGGAGAAATGAGACGAGGAATAACCATACGCATTCGAGCAACCAATAGTCGGGCACAGACCTTATATAAAGTGGTATAGAGATTGATAGGCCAGTAGTGCTGAGGAGAGAAAGCATTCGACCATTTAGGCACCAGGATGATGAAAGTATAATTCCAATAAGAGGAAATCACTTTCATCTGAAAGGTGAGCTGAATCGCCTACACAACATCCTGGCCCAGAATACCTCAATAGTGAGAAAAGAAGAAAGAAGGAAATCCATCAGGCCCAGGGGCCTTATCAGCATCTAGATCCCACAAAGCCCTCCGAATATCTGCAGCAGAAATTGACCGAATAAGAAGATCATTTTCCGCATCGGTGACTCTATTGGGAGGCAAAACGGGGTAGACAGGGAGACCATCACCATTGTGCTCAGTCCATCTAGTCATAAAGAAATGAAACATCTGATCCCTGATCACCTGGACATCCTCATGGATCTGACCCTCATCATCAACTAAACGCCAGATACGGTTACCCGCATGATGTTTAAAAGTGGACTGATGAAAGAATCTAGTGTTATCATCCCCTGCTTGGATCCATTGGATTCAAAATCTTTGTCTCCAAAAGGTCTCCTGCTACATCAGAAGGGAGTGGTGGAGCGCCAAACTGGAATGGAGGGACGAAAGATCATTATCAGATAAAAAGCCCTCCTGATCTCTTTGGCCTGGAGAGTACTAATGAAAGATTTCACCTGCTCCACTTGCCTCACAATGTCCCCCACCTCCTCTCTATTCCATTTGGAGAGACGACATATGGCCAGAACTAGGCGCCTGGATAACCTATAAATGACATTCTCTCTTACAGGAGCCTCCAAACCTAAAAGATGATAGTCTGAGCAACAGAATAGGATGTCCAAAACTTCTTCAAATCTGAACTGCCTGCTTCGCTGAATAGCAACATCAGTAGAAATGAGAACAGGACAATGATCTGAACAATTCTAGACAAGTGAAAGACAGTAACGGTAGGGTAAAGCTGAAGCCAATTAGAAGTGGCCAAAGCCCTGTCCAATCTTTCTCAGACTCTAGCCGAACCCTACCAATTATTACACCAAGTGAATTGAGACCCCTGGAACCCCAAATCCAAAAGGCCAGCAGAAGATATAAAATTCCTGAATTCAGCACGGCCTGCAGAACCAATAGTTTGCCTTCCCCCTTTCTTCTCAGAGGCCTCTACGATATAGTTGAAGTCACCTACAACAAGGGAGGGAAAACCCTGGCCAAGAAGAGATTAGAGTCATCCCAAAGAATTCGACGATCTCGATAGTTAGTGCTGGCATAAACACCTGATAGAAGCCAAGGAATCGAGCTACCCTCGGATATATAACCATAGCAACTTGCTGGCCACAACGGTGAAAAACATCCACTCTAATATTGTCGTTCCTCCATAGAAGTAAAATACCACTGGAGAGACCGACAGGCTCAACAGCATAAGACTCCCAGGATTGAGACATCAGTCTACGAATCGAGCCAGACTAGCCCCAGATAGCCGAGACTCTAACAGAATACAAATGTCAAAACTATGAAGCTGCAAAAGCCTCCCAAATGAGGAGCGAAATGATGGTTTCAGTGCTCTCCCACATTCTAAATAAGAAGCTTCATTCTGAGGCTTGATTGGGGGGAACCCCGATCTTTATCCCTGACATCTCCTCATCACATACCTCGGGACCCTTAGCACTGCGGTCAACAATCAGGGTTGAGTCCATAACCTCAACAGAATCTGTCGGCTGGATGGCCTGCTTCAATAGCAGCACAGCAGACTCATGCATGCAACTCTTCCCCTGAATCAGCTGAGCAGGAACAGATCCAGACCCCAAATCGGGCCCGACCTTACAGCAGACTTCTTAGTCCCCAGCCCAGACAGAATAACCGACCCCGAGAAGGATCCGAGGAAGCCGAAAAGGTAAAGGATGCATGCCCACTTCCTTTGACAGTGAGAGAGGCCTTTCCTTTTGATTTAGTTGATTTAGAAGGCACTCTCGTGTCGTAGGTTCCATAGGGCGGGCCCACTTAGATGGACCCGAGTTGGATTCCTTGCGGGATTTCGAGCACCTGGCCCTTTCGCAAAGCTGAAGTCAATAAATGGATTGGCCTAACTGCTTTCAGACAGAAGGCCAGCAGGCTTTAGCTTAACAACATTGTCAACCGGCACGCAATCCATCGCCCGGTACACAGAAAGGGATTGAGTCAAAGACCCTGACATCAACCCAGGTGAGGAGGAGGAGGTCAAACCCCCCCCCCTCAGAGCCTGGAATGGAGCGAACCCCTGAAGCAGCTGGGGGCCGCCCGTTCTGCCGCCGAGCAAATTTCTTAGGGACTTGCCATCCATCCTTGGAAGCAAAGGAGAGAGCTGAAGCCGGCTGAGCCATCTCCCTTAGCACAGAATCTGATCCATAGCTGGCCTACGATGACGGATCGCAGACATCCAAGGGCCAAACCTGGAAGCAAACAAAGGCGATGCCTGATCCTCGATGATGCGCACGACCCAGCGAGATGAAGGGAGCCACACAAGAACAGAGGCCATCAATGTTCTCGTAAGAGAACTGCTGCCAAAATGGCTCCCCGATCCCACGGACATGCGCCCCTGGCCGGAGAGGGCTGGCTAGATCCACATGGATGCAGGCACGGGCAAAACCCCTCCGATTCCTTGCTTTGGTAGAGTCGTCCGCAAACAGGAAATCCCCAGCAACCGATAGAATTGAAGATAAGATGTCCTCAGCCCAGAATTCATAGGAAGAAGGGGAAGGCGGCAGAGCAGAGCTTGAAGCAGAGTATCCGCGGCTAGAATGAACTATGGCATCCAATCCGCAGTCACGAGCACCTGGCCATTAACCACCCAGGGCCTCCAAGGACTAGGGCTTTGGCCTGGGGGTCAGAGAAGCGGAGAATGTAGTGTCGGTGAGCCATTGAAATCGCCTCAACGTTCCCCATAATACTAGCTCGATAGAGTTCCCTGACAATCACCTCTAGCGGAAACCCACCGGGAGAGACACCGAGCAAGATTGCTGAGACCTCAACTGCAACCCTCATCCTCCAGCGACTGAATCGGGACCTGAATGATGTTCGAAAATAGTCGGATAAGCTCCTCCGTCTTAGCTGGGGAAGGCGATCGGGCAACCCACTCAAAATTATCAATCGGAGAACGATTCCATGATCTACCGATCCTCCTTGGTGCATCGACCCAATCGGAGTGGGAGCAGAAGGTTGAGTTGAGACAGTTCAGCCATAGGAGATCGAAAACACAGAGGTAGAATACAAAAATTGAAGAAGACGAAGATGCAGCACGAATCTTAAAAGGGCTCTTAGAACACAAATCAGGGTGCTTTAAGAATCGAACGCGCTAGGCCCTAAACCACTGTAGCAAGGCACTGTAGCGCCAAATCGCTCCAATATCGCTCCAAACCAGTGTAGCAGGACGGGATGCCTAAGCTAATACTTAACCTTCCATCACGCCTTCATTCCAGCAAGCAGGGCACCGCCCTCCTTGCCTGAAACCAAGGTACCAGGGACCGACCAGCAAGGAGCGGGGTCGGCTTGGTTCCCCCCAGCACCGGCCCTGGTTAGAGATGAGTCCTCGGCGGAGGTCCGGCCGTTGCCAGCCTAGAACCCAGCACGAATCAAGTCGTGCAAGGCCGTGGCGACAAGGAATCCAGTGGCTTCTCCCCGGGCCCAAACACCGTGATTACGAGGAGAAGACGGTAGCCTTAAGACACCGCAACACTGGACAGCGCCGGTCACCAATCCATTGGTGGTTCGGTCGCCGCCGGCCACCATTCACGGCTGCAATCAGCTGTGAAACAGCGTCGCACCAAGGAAAACAGAGCAGTCGGCCCATTTCTCAGCTACAACGCTCTGTTTTTTTTGTTTTTTTGAAAAGCTAAAACAGAGACATCCAAGGAAGAAATAAAACTCCAAATTCTAGTTGTGGATCAATAAGGTTTGAAGTTAATGTATAGGAACCTAAGGAGAAGAGAAATAACTAAGATCCAAATGCTTATCAGGCTAATGGAAGAAGAAGAAGAAGAAGAGCTTCCCCCAGCTCCGCCTCCGGTTCAGGGTGATTTAAAATCACACTGTTCCACGCTTGATCACCTATCACGGGAAGGGGTCCAACGGCCGCCTCCCAACGCACTGTCCGCTCCTCCCCCGCGATATGCCTCCACGAAACGTTTGGTAATGTCACTGCATATGGAGTCTTGAAGGCGAAAGAAAAAGAACTTAAGCTGACATGAAGATTAGGATATAAATGTTATTCTTTTAGCCATCCAAGTAGAGAAAATGTCAACTTATCACTAGCATTTGAACAGCTGTTATTTTTCTGATCAAATTAGCAGCTATCATTTTGAAAACATTCTATTCACACTGAAACTTCTAATATTATGGTGGTTTTTAGGCTTCCATCCACATTGTGGATCTAATCTCAACCGAGATCTTTACAGAAGTTATGCGGGGGCCTTCATCTTCCTATCAAATTATCAAACAATAAAATCCTCATGGCCTTTTGGACTTATTCTTGGCGACAAGAGTTGAGAGGAAGAGACCTGAACTCGGGAGAGCCTGCGGACAGCTGGTCAGCCGACCGAATGAAATGGTCGGCAGTCCGATATACGGGCACGAGTGCGCACAAGCGACGGCGTGTTGCCCAACCCGTGAGTTTGTCGGCCGTTGAAAAGCAAACGCTCTGTCACCTACCCTCATAGCTTGGTGATCCATCCGAGAGATACGAAAGAGAACAAAAGCTATCGGCGTTTCAAGCTGAGAAGGCCAGGCAACAATGGCCTGACATGAGATCTTGTCCATGTCCAACGAGTTTAAGCAGGCTGCAATTTTCCAAGTAGGCTCTATCCCTGCATTTGATCCTGATTACGGGAGAGTTCATGTTGAGAATTTGAAGAAAGAAAGAAGAGACAGAGATAATAATTAAAACCGAGAGATAAAGATAGGATAAGAATCGAGGCTTTAACACATGATTGAATCGTTATTCTCAAACGTTATTTGCGCTCTCTTTAATGCTTTTTGAGCCAACCATAAATATTTTGCAGGATTTTAACAAACCTTAATCAAGGATGTATAAAAGCATTAATGAACCCTTGATCGTGGGCAATATATATATATTTTCTGATATGCCTTTTGAAACCGAGCTTTGTGGTCCGGGACGCATTGATTCATCGAAGCGCCACAATACTTCGTAATAATTTTTCATTGTGAGAATCGCCGCCACGAGAGAGTCGTGACTCTCACCCGAGACACGCACGCTTAGTTTAATATGAATAAAACCCAACAATCCCCCACTTGATCACATTGGACTGTACAATACATAATAGACTAAAAACCATTAATAAAGTAAGGTATCTTTCTATTTGAACCTAACCTTAGTGAAAGCATCATAAAGTTTTAACGAGCTGGTAGCATGAGAGCTTTGAGCCGTTATCCCTTATGTAAAGATCGATGGCACTCCACACACACTCCTTAGAGTTCTTTACTACACCACTCACTTAGCACAATTTATGGCCATGTGCTTATCCTGTTTCACGAACCTTTTCATGAGAAAAACTCTAACTTTCACTTGAGATGGCACCACCTCAAGGTTCGCATAGGTGAAGTTCTTTCAGTATCTCTATTATAACAGATACTTGTCCACATGACTGAACCTCATTAAGAGTTTAAAAAACTCAACCCTTCAACTTATAACAGTCAGCACTATACACGAAATGCAACTATAATCCACTTATCAATGACTTGTTGTTACCCGTTGAACCTAAGACTAGTCATTTCCTAGTATTAGGTTGGGTTGTCATCATTGGTGGACTTTTATTCAAGGAGTTTTAGATCCATTCCTCTGTAAGTCATCTTCACTAAATCTCTTGTAAGATGTTTAGTAAGTGGATCAGCTAGATTATAGATTGATCGCACAAAAATGAGAAAAATTATTCCATCCTTGATTAATTTTCTTACATACTCATGTCTTAGACTAATGTGTCTAGACTTTTCATTGTAAACTTTGCTATACGTTCTGGCTAAAGTGGCTTGGCTATCACAATGTATCGATACAGTTAAAATATTCTCACAAGCCAATGGGATTTTCAATAGAAGATTCTTTAACCACTCAGCCTCATATCCTGTTGAAGCTAGAGCCATAAATTCTGACTCCATTGTTGAGTGTGTAATGCAAGTTTGTTTCGTAGATTTTTAAGATATTGCACTACCCACTAGTGTAAACACCCAACCAATGGTATATTTACTATCCTCCACACTCGATATCCAACTTGCATCGATATATCCTTTCAATATAGCAGAAAATTAGAGTATTGTAAACCTAGCCTTTTGGATTTTAAAAGATAACCAAAGACTCTACCAATAGCCTTCCAATGCTCTACACTCGGATTGCTAGTAAACCTACTCAGCTTACTAACTGCAAATGCTATGTCGGGTCTAGTGTATTGCATCAAATACATTAGACAACCAATAGCACTTACATACTCAAGTTGAGTCATGGCTCGTCCATTATTCTTTTCAAGCTTAAGACTTGGATTGAATGGGGTATTCACTTCTTTAAACTTCAAATGTTTGAACTTGTATAACATTTTTTCAACATAATGTGATTGACCAAATTCAAAACCCTCACTATTTTGTTTCACTTTGATGTTCAAAATAGTGTCAACTTGTCCAAGACCTTTCATCTTAAAAGTGAATGATAAAAACCTCTTCATTTCTTATATGTCTTTCATTTCATTGTTAATGATCAACATATTATCAACATAAAGGCACACATATACCATAAAGTCACCATGCACTTTAGTATATAAACACTTGTCAGAAACGTTGTGAACAAATCTATTTGAGAGTATGACAAGTCAAACTTCTCATGCCATTGTTTGGACGCTTGTTTCAATCCATATAAGGATTTAATAAGCTTGCACACTTTATGTTCATTACTCGGTAGAACAAAACCCTCTGATTGCTCCATATAGACCTTCTCATCAAGATTACCATTTAGGAATACCGTTTTGACATCCATTTGATTAATATAAAGGTTGTGCAATGAAGCTAATGCAAACAATACTCTGGTTGTTGTTATTCTAGCTATAGGTGCATATGTATCAAAATAGTCAATTCCTTCTTTTATCGAAAACCTTTAGCTACTAGTCTAGTCTTATAGGTATTTAAAGTATCATCACTATGATTCTTCTTCTTAAACATCCATTTATAACCAATAGGCTTAGACCCTCTATGTAAATCGACAAGCTCCGAAGTATGGTTTGACATAATAGAATCCATCTCATCTTGAATAGCTTCATTCCAAAAACAGAATCTCTCAAAGCCATTGCTCCTTAAAAGTTTTAGAATCATCTTCCACTTGAAGAACAATAGGTATCTTATGAATAAAATTCTCTCAACTTTCTTCTACCAAATAGAAAGAAATGAGTTGAAAACCTATCTCTTCGGGTCCTAAATACTTAACTTTTCGGATTCATTTACTTTTTCAAAGTTATGGTTGTTCTTCTTCAACAACCTTTGAAGTATTCTCTTCGCAAGAATCTTTATTTATGGGACTTTGAGAATTATTTCCGAAAGTGGTCAAATTCTCAAAGAACTCTATATTTCTAGATTCTATTATCAAATTAGACTCCAAATTAAGGAGTCTATAGGCTTGCTATTTGTAGCATATCCTATAAAAAAAGACCTAATTCCATAAGGACCCAACTTGATTCTTTTAGGATCAATGTTCTTGCAATAAGTAAGACACCCCCACACTTTAAAATAGCCTATATTAGGCTTTCTGCCTTTCCATAACTTATATGAAGAGGTCTTATTCTTTTTAGTAGGAATTCTATTAAGAATATGATATACATATAATAATGCTTTACCCAACAAATTAAAAGGCAACTCGGCATGCAACAACATGGCATTTATCATCTCTAGAAAGGTTCAATTTTTACGTTTGCTAACCCATTTTGTTCAGGTGTGCGTGGGGCGGAGCACTCATGTATGATTCTTTTTATTCATAAAATATATTAAAATCATTAAAAAATATTCTTCACCCCTATCACTTCTAAGGATTTTAATATTCTACTTAATTGATTTTTAATTTCTACTTTATAAATTTAAAAGCATGAAAAGCCTCATCTTTGTATTTAAGTAAGTAAATGTATGTATATCTAGAGCAATCATCAATAAAATAAATATCTATTACCATCTCTAGTTAATATACCATTTAACTCACAAATATCACTATACACAAGTTCTAGCAAATTAGTATTTCTCTCTACACTATGAAATGGCTTCTTAGTCATCTTCGATTTAATACAAATTTTATATTTATTAAACTTATCAACATTGCAAAAAATTATGTCACATTTAATTAATCTTTCATAGTGCTAATACCAATATGTGCTAATCTACAATGCCATAAAGTAATGAAATCATCAATATAAGCAGAAGATACATTATTATTATTTTTTATTGTCAACAATACAAAGCTTGATCATTCCATCAGTAGAGTAGCCTTTTTAACAAAATACCATTGCAGAATAGTATAAGTTTTTTTGATTCAAATACACTTTTAATCCCCAATTTACCCAATAAATCTCCACTAACAAGAATCTTATTCATATCTGGCACATACAACACAATTATCAAAGTGATCTTCTTGCCAGATATGAAGTGGAGATCCACGCTTTCTTTCCCAAGCACCTTGGATCGCCTTCATTGCCCATTTGAATTTCTTGCCATTGATAATATCCACATAAGTCTTGAAAAGTGACTTATCATAGGAAACATGGACGGTGGCACAAGTATTATACCACCAACCACGAACCTTGCCTCTGACTACCATGACTTCGCTCACGATGGCAACGATCTCATCGTCTACTTCGGTTACATTTGTCTTATTGGATTGCCCCTTTCGCTGCTGCAATTACAAGCAAAGTGCCCATGTTTGCCACATAAAAAGCAACTCACATAGGGCTTATTTTTGTGGATTTCTTAAACTTGTCTTGATCCTTTTTGAGACCAAGTTTGTTCTCTTTAGTTTTCTTAAACTTCTTATGATTGCTCACAGCATTTGCCTTAGAAATTCTAATATCTACTTTCTCAAGCTTTTCACGCACCTCGATTTCTCTTCGATTCGAAAGTATTTTTATAATTGTTAAAAGGAATAATCCTCGGACTTGTGAAAAAATTTCTTCCTAAATTTATTCCAAGACGGTGGTAACTTTGCAATAATTGCACCGACTTGGAAAGGTTTAGAAACTTCTATCTTCACAGCCACCAACTTGTTGACAATAATTTCATGTACTTGTGCAAGAATTGCTTTCTCATCAATCATCTTAAAATCAAAGTATTTAGAGATGAATTTTTTTTTAGTACCTTCTTCCTCAGCCTTATACTTTAATTCAAGCGCGTTCCCAATCTCTCGCGAAGATTGTGTGTGGTATAGAGGTCGTAGAGGAGATCTGACAATACATTGAAAATGTGTCCATGACATACGAGTTCATCTTCACGCCTCTTCTTTCTTTCGGCCTTGAGTTCTCAGAGTCATCGGCGGTGGGCTCGAGAATAGGTGCAAATTTGGATCCAACACATAGAAGATCTTCAACGCCATGGATAAGAACTTAAGTTTGTCTTGCCATCGTGTAAAATTGGTGCCATCAAAATGATCCAATCTCATGAGGTTTTGGTTCATGAGTTTGATGGTGGACACGGTAGTCTCGGTCTCCATTCAGATACTGTTTGAGATTGTTGAGTATTTGAAGAAAGGAAGAAGAGATAGAGATAATGATTAAAACCAAGAGATGAAGATAGGATAAGAACCAAGGCTTGAACACGATTGAATCATTGTCCTCAAACGTTATTTGCGCTTTATGGAATGCTTTTTGAGCCAACTACAAATACGTTTGCAGGATTTTAACAAGCCTTGATCAAGGGAGCATAAAAGCATTAATGAACATGTTGCTGCAAAATCCACTCTCCAACTCGGATGCAGTTTGACTCCAGATCTAAACGCCGATCTCTCGTCCGAACGAAACCTGCAAGACAGTCCTCAGCAGAGAGTATCGAGGATGGCTCTCTGTGGAAGACCCTCAATGCCAAGTCAATGAAGATTCACAACAAGATAAGGAGAAGACTCTCGCAGAAGAGTCCCTCAAGAAATGGCCTCTCGAGAGCTCTGAGCTCTGCTTGAGATTTAATAAAGCTTTTAGCCAGAGAGTCAATGCCAACGTACCTAAGGAGCTTTAGGACAAGGGTATTTATAGGCGATCACCTGATTCCTTGGATGTGTCATAAGGGGTCCAAAACCATTCAAATTCGAATCAGATTCGAATCAAGTTTGTTATGAGGCCGGTAGTATCAGTATCTAGTTAGTTAGAGAATCGACGGCTAGAGGAGCTGGTTGATGCTTTGAGATTCGATGATTTTATAGGCTTTAGGCCACTTCTGATATTACTAGCATAATTTTTCGCTCAAGATCGTTGGGGGCATATACGGCTAGAATCTTATCAAACTACCATGAATTTAAATTCTTTCGTGCTTGGTTCCGTAGAGGTTCAGAGGCCCCTCGGCCTAGCTGAAGTACAAAAATAGCTCGGCTCCATCGAGGCATTTGAATGCCTCGATCTGATTGAGGTATAAGAACAGTTCGATCTGGCCGAAGCAGAAGCTTTGGTCGAGGCATAAAATATTTTGGTGTCGTTGAGTATATGAGGATAGAATGCCTCGGCTCTACTGAGGCATATGAATATCTTGGTTCAGCCGAGATATGAGGATAGCTCAGCTCTGCTGGGGCAAAAGAATGGCTTGAAATGATTCAATCTGAGAGTGACTTTGTCCGAGGATGGTTTGGTCTTGTCGAGGTGTATCAGCTATGTTATTTTCTAAATATGATAGCTGGCTGTTTGAAAATCAAAAGTGGTCTCGATCCTTTTGTCATGTGCACGAGTGTCGATACGATGACAATTTACCCCACATCAGAACCCTTGATTGTAGGCAATATATATATATATTTTCTGGATTGCCTTTTGAAACCGAGCATTGTGGTTGGAACGCGACGATTCATCAAAGCGCCGCGAGACTTCATAATAATTTTTTTGTTATGAGAATCGCCACTGTGAGAGAGTTCCAACTCTCATCCGAGACATGCACGCTTAGTTTAATATGAACAAAACCCAACAGCTCATGCACTTAATGGGTCAGGCTTTTTGTTATTCATGCACCATTATAATGAAAGCAAGTCCATACTATATACTCTTGAGAGAATAAAATATTGGTCATAGCAACAGTTGTTTCAGCGAAATATAATTGTATTCAGATTACCTGTTGATAATATTAAAGCTATTATTATTTGCACTACATAGCAATCAGTATTACATCCATGAATATATATAACTAGCACTAAGTACAAAATTTTATATAGGGAGCATGGCATGGCTGCATTTTAACTAGAGTTAAAATTTTCATTTCAAGTGGAGATTGGATGAACACAGTTGAATGTCCACCATATTGGTATTACATAAACGTTCAGAAACATTGAAAGAGTTTCCCATTGCATGAGTATAGAATTGCATCTGAAACAATGACAGAGATAATAGCCAGAGGAACGTAATAAATTTCCCTCAGCTTGGACTCTAATGACTGTTGCCTCGGAATTTGCTTGCCTGAAGTTAGTCCAGCTGGTGCCAAAATTTTGCAGAAAGAAAGATTCCCCCCATTGTCCAATAAAAGAAACCCCTATCCTGTGTTGACCTTTACCAAATCAGTTCTTAAGTTTTTCAGGCAAGTGCAGGTCTGAAGGATGACTTTGGTCAGTGTCCCCAGAATTAGCTCGAGAGCAACAACAATTCAGCACTGTGATTTTACCTTTTTGGGTGAAAATACTGAAAAGGGATTCAGCACTGTGTCTGAGATCCTTAGCTGTAGAACTACAGCGCATCACACTACTTAAATCTACAGCCATCCAGGGACCGTTGGCTCTTCGCTTCAAGGAACACAGAGCTAGCTCACAGGCCAAATTCCACTTTGTACTAGCAAAATGATCAAGCCAACCTTATGAAAAATTACGACCAAGAAAGATATGAGTAATCCTACTTCGCTTCAGTGAAAAATTCTCCACACTGCAGCCTGGCAGACAACACAAAACTGGACCATTGGCAGAAATTCTGTAAGCGCGTGCATGTGTACTGAAAATTCCATGGTAGCCCAAATGGAACTTGACTATGCTCCTGTGCTCCTGTGCTCCAGTCTCAGGTCAAGCTTGGGCCAGACCGGCCTCGGACTTGAGACTTTCAGCTATTGGATGAAATCAAACTATGGAAATCTCTGCCCATCGACACTCCTGGACATCAATATCTTTCAAATATGCCATGATATCTTTTTGTACTAAAAGTATGTCTACTTGACATTCCAACTATTGATGATTTATTTGAAATTGTTGCAACCTGTGTCTTGCATTGAATTGTCAAGGCCAGACCTTTGTTCTGGGGTCATCTGACATGGGCAGTGCTCCACTCTGGCTGCATGATTTCCGGCTTTCAAATGCCTATATCACTAATTGTTGATATTCTGCTCCCTTTACGCCTATTGTTCCAAGATTGCACTGATCTTGTTAGAAACATTTTTCAATAAAATTGAATGAATCTTTGTTATAATGAAAATGCATTCTAACATTTAAAAAAAAAAATCAATTAGCATCTCAATGCACATCTTGATAGACACACTACTGCTAAACAAAAAGCTAGCTATCCATCCATCTGTGTCTGTCTGTCTGTCTAGCTCGACAAAGGAGTAATGGGACTAATAAAATGAATTAGTGCCTTCACAAAGGAGTAATGCATAAATTTCACATGCTTGGACTGGTAGCATTTACTCAAAGCAACTTTTAGGCTTTTCCACTTCCTATCATATACTGCTATCGTTTCTTTCTTGATCCAGAATCAGATTCCACAGCTGTGTCGTACAGCAACAGATATGGTCTTAGCAAATTATGACTGCCATGTTTGGATTCTTGATCTGAAAACCATTCAAAGGTTAGGGTGTCTACCTTTCTCCTCCACTCTCCAGCTTTTCAGAACCTTTTCTCAGTCGCGTCATGCGTGGCCTGTATGGCAATTTATTATGTTCCCACTAATAACAAAAGCCCAAAGCTCGGCCACCAAGTGCTAGCAACTATTTGAGGTCCAAAACTAGGCAGCATCCATTTAACTGTTAATAAGCCCAAGTTGCTTAAGAGGCCTATTTGGATGATCTTTGAACCTTATGCTAACAATCTATTCATTATGAGACTAATCTCATTCTAGTCACCTTATAAGCAAAGAAAAATCACAAAAGATTACCAAGACTAAGAGCCCGTTTTTCATTGCCTTTTTTTTCTATTTTTGATTTCGAAAATCCAAGAAAAAAATGAACCTAGCTAGTAGTATAACATGGATCATGAAACCTTCCTGTTTTTTTAAAATTATTTGTAAAATATTTATAATGAACTTTTGATAGTAAAGGTATGTTTGATAAAGGTTAATCTAAAAGAGAGAAGGAAAAAGGAAAAGAAACGGTTTTATGAATTTTTTTTTTTGGATGAAAGGAAAAAGGAGGAAGGGGAGGGATGCACATTTCCCTCCATTCATCCTCAATAAGTTAAATTTCTTTATCCTTCTCAATTTAGGAAAGAAAAAAAAAAAAAAAAAAAAGAAAGCAATGACTTTATAATTTTTGCTTTATCTTTTCAACTTTATCCCTACAAATTAATTTAAATTTTCTCATAATAAGAATATGTTTGTGATTTTATAAATATAACTCCTCTCCTTTCTTCTTTCTCTTTATCCAAATAAGATAAATTTAACTTATCCTTTTTTTTCCTTCTCCTTCTTTTCAAATAATGAGGGGATAACAATCCTCCTCTCTCCTTCCTTTTTGGTTATCCTCTACTCTTTTCTTCCTTTCTTTCCTCACCCTTCATCCTTCCCTTCTTCTCTACTCTAAAGATCCAAACAGACCATAAAGATTAATTTATTGCTTTCAAAAAAGATAAAGATAAAAATAAGAATATCAAAAGTTTGCACAAGTACCATCCTCAACATCAATCTTCATATAGCATTTTACTAATTTATATAGTAACAAAGAACAACATTAATACAATATATTAAGATCTATCATACCGATATATACCAATAAGGTACCAAGTTTTAATTCATTAAGATCAACCTTACAGTATAAATTGAGCCAATATGAACTGAGGTGAACCGTCTAATATATATGCCAAGTAGTATTATCATTAAGAATAAAAAAATAAAGAGCATCTTATTTCAGTATAAAATCCGTATCATGCCACACATAACTCGTATTGTATCAAATTAGTAATATATTGGTACAAATGCCGTTGCTGATTTTACGAGCCAAGAAAATCATAGACATTCAAAAATATATTTTTGCAGAATCTTTGAAAATATCAGGATAGTTTTGTTAGGGATATAGGTTATATATATATAGAGTGATTTTTTTACCATGATCCTTCTGGGTGCATGGTTGAATTAATACGGCAATCATTAGATCATGCCTCTCTTAAAACATAATTTTCTCCCGAGTCAAAGAATTGAGTTTTAGAGTCTCTCCCTCATCTCTAAATTAAATGTCGTAACCCATCTTTAAGAGAAGAAAAGAGTGGCAACCAGATAAGATATATGCCACATATACAGCGCACCCTTTGTCTATGATATAGTTTCGTGTCCCTCGTTAACCTACTACACCTCCACGGATTGTGAATTGCGGTTCAAATATATGAGAACAAAGAGGTTAAAGCTAACTCTTCCAAAATATAATGGACCAAATTAAAAGAAGTGGATTTCCTATTGAAACAAAGAAGTAAATAAAAGATATATATATATATGTCTCCGAGGTCCAGTTGACCCTCTGGCCTCACTCTTCTTGTCCTGCACATCTATTTACGGCATCCCTCATGAATCAAAGAAGCACTTGATGGCCTTTGACATATATACGGAGATTATCTGTCCACCGGCCAAAGTTACAGATAGTGCAACCTGCCACACCCACAAGAAGAGAGGGGCTGAGAGAGCCCATGTTTTCCTCTGACCCATCGATGGCAAACAACAAGGGGGATCCCCATGGCATCCAAGCGAAAAGAAGCAAGCAGCAGCGAACGCGATAGAATAATAGTGAGGAGCAACAAGGCAAAAAGAGAACAGGATAAAAAGGTTCAAGTGGGCTACCCAGAACTTGGTGACCTCCACGTCATGATGGCTTAGCCTAGCACCCTTTTCATTCTTTCTTTCTTTCTTTTTTTTGTTTTTTAATGGAGAGATCGACATGGGTCTAGGCTACCGATGCTGACATTCTTTTAACAGGGGGCCTGTTTGTGACCGTACGATGCCGGCTAATGCATCAACATCAGCAAGACAGCATCTCCCACAACCATCCACCATATATAACTTAGTGTGCACACAAACAAGCACAAAGTGTTTGCACCTCCTTGGGATCACATAAACAATGAGATTAATAGCTGCCAAGTTATCTTCTTAATTAATTCGTGGCTCAAAGAGAACCACAGAGAGACCCGGCCGGCCACAATCTCTTCCAAAAGAAATTAACGTCCAAATTAACACCGTATTGGTTATCAACCACAGAGCGATCGATATCATCTCCAGAAATTAGGTTTCGGAGATGATACATGCATAGACGTATGGGATAACATATATACAGTGGAAGCTGGTGCATGGTTAGGAATAGAACATGAATTATAGAAGCTTATTAGTGGTGAATGTGTGCATGATGATATTAGAGCAACAAGGAAGCTGCTTTTGTGCATAGAAAGAAGCACTAGGAGTCTGTCTAGGAGAGGATATTTCTTCTCTGTACCCATGATGATAGTGGACAAAGCCATTTGCTTTTCACGGCTCCGAAAGGTAAAAGGAGCAGTCCAAGGAGAGACTTGTCACCTAAGACCAGACTTCTTTTTCACTTGCGATAGCATATATATTCTGTGCCATGACTGGACGTTCCATCTTTTTTCCTCTAATGGGCATCTTCCTCCTGGGTCAAGCACTACCATGTCCTCCCAGAAGCTTCAGTGAAGACTTGTCGAAGGTGCCCAGACTTTCTTGGTTTAAATCGTACCACTTGCACGTAAAAAATAGTGTTTATTCCTGAACCAACTTCTTATATATATTAATCTAGTAGTACTGTTTGACAACAAGCATAATCAAGTGGTGGCAAATTTGACAGCCGCATTATAATCAGACCAATTGGGTAGGAGAACTATTGATCCACATGGCCGGCGAACAAGACCAAGTTGATTATTAATTGTAGTTTTTAACCCATTATCACGGATGACAATGCTTCTGACCAATAACAGGTAAAGAGAAATTTAAAAGGTGCTGGAAACCATTCTTGCAGATGGGAATTTCTAAAGAAATCTGTTCTCAGGTCACCTAACGTCAGTTGAACCCTGATGAGTTTGGCTGAGCTTGGATGTTACTCAACAAAGGATGAGACAATGATTAATCCCCGTGTAGAGAACTGCTTGAGGATTACAGCAAACAGCCAAAAATCATGTGAAGTGATCATCAAACCTCAAACTGATCAGTGCTGAACAACAATCCCTACTTATAGCCAAAGTTTTGATCCGTCACTGACAGCAAAAACCAATGCAATAATATTGCTCCAAGCTAGCTAGGCAGAGAACAATATACATGCAGTGAGCCATTTTTTCATTAATGAGTAATCTTGACGTACGCCCTCAACCAGAGCAAAGAGAAGTCAAATATGGAACTAGCTTCCTCTTCCTTCAATCTCAAAGAACCATTTACCTGAAAATAGTATATATTCTTTGGGTTGATTTGCTCGCTGTTAGATTGTTAGCCTGTTGGAAAATGCAACTGAAAATTCAGCTTAACTACAAAAAATTCACTTTTACTTTTGTTCTTTTTTCCAGAAAATTAAACAGGTGGGTTATCGCCTTGAATTTCATTGGATTACAAAAAATCTTTTAATTATTTCATGGTTATAGCGATATATCATTACATATTTCAGATAATTAATTACATATTCATGTACTTGCAACGTTTAGGATGCAAAGGAGGCATGCAGAACTCATCAGAAGCATGCGGTACTCAAGAAACAGTGAATCATAATGATCACTTGTGTTAAGGTTGTTGCACTTACAAACCAAGTAGTACGTACCATTATTAACTGGAATTAAAGTACATTACTAATCAAAGTAGGGCTGGGGAAAAAAGGGGGCCTACTGTGACATCACGTGCGCTGCACAAGCTTCGACTGAGTTGGTGAAAAATGCCACGGCCCTGCAGCCCCCACCAGCAATAAAGAAAACAAGGAAGAAGGTTGGAGGGGGGGAACAAATGGTAGAATCAGGGATCCTAAGCAACACATGACATCACGTGACCCTGAAGCTGGCCGCCTATAAATGATAGTGGGGAGGACTCAAAGGCAAGCAAGTTGTTTAACTTTAGCTAGAAAGAAAGGAGTGGGAGTGGCTGCTGCTGCTGCTGCTGCTGCTTTCCAACAAGTGGAGGGGGGAGAGGTGGAGCTATAGGTAGGCAAGAAGGCCCTACAGAGAGAGAGAGAGAGAGAGAGAGAGAGAGGACAAGAGACGACGATGGTGACGGTGAAAGAAGAAGAGACACGAAAGGGTCCGTGGACGGAGAAGGAGGACCTGCAACTGGTATGCTTCGTGGGCTTATTCGGTGAGCGTCGTTGGGATTTCATAGCCAAAGTCTCAGGTTTGAGGGGGCGGGGGCTACAAGTAGGCTTACTTTGGCGATGGGGGGTGGAGGAAGCTACCGTTTAACCCGGCCTGCTTTAATTGATGTTGTAGGTCTCAACAGAACAGGCAAGAGTTGCAGGTTACGCTGGGTTAATTACCTTCACCCCGGTCTCAAGCGCGGCCGCATGAGCCCTCAGGAAGAGCGCCTCATCCTCGAGCTCCATGCCCGCTGGGGAAATAGGTTTGATTCATTCTCATCTCAACATTAATCTCCTCCTCCTCCTCCTCCTCCTCCTTTCAATATATCTCATCATCCATGCATCCATCCATTACTGTTCCATTAGTCAATAATATTAATTAATAATGTTGATGATGATTATTAATTAATGTCGTGCTGCACTACTACTCCCACGAAGTCTGCTTATTTCTATATAGATTTAATGGTTTGACAGGTGGTCTCGGATCGCTCGAAAGCTCCCGGGCCGCACCGATAATGAGATCAAGAACTACTGGAGGACTCACATGAGAAAGAAGGCACAGGAGCGAAAGAGAAATGCGCTCTCCCTTCCTCATCTTCGTCGACGCTCACTTTTAATTCGCCCTCTCTGAGTGAACCTCCTCCGATATCGGAGGTCGGGTTAATGGAGCAGCAGCATGATGAGCTCAACAGCGCCAGTGGTTGCTGCTGCATGACTCCAGCTGGGTTCGTGGAGAGCGAGGTAGGTGTCAAGGGTTACTCCATGGATCAGATTTGGAACGAGATTAATGCATCACCTCCTCAAGCCGCAGTAGTCAGCGGGCTGCTGAGCCTCGAGGAGGAGTGTAAGAACGAAATCTGGGACACTTCCTGGCCTCCATTAATGCCCTCCCCTCCTATGTGGGGGGAGTACAGCTCTGAGTCACTCTGGAAGATAGACGATGAACAGTTCAAGATGTTTCCTCCTGTGGACGACCTATTGATCTCTAACTACCTGCATGGTAGCAGAGAGTTTTGTAACTGACGCTAGCTATTTACACAGTTAATTTCTCTCTTAATTTGGTGGTCCTTCGTTTGTAGATGTGAAGTGGCTTTGGCTTAGAACTTCTGTTAGGATGGAGTTATTTCGATCTCTTGTAAAATTTAGGCATGTTTATTAGTCATAAAACCTATTATTATGTGTCTGTAATATAAATATTCTGTCATGCTGAACTATATATATATTATTGAACCAAACTAATTTGCCTCTTTAAGTTATCTCTATAGCTATATATTCAGGCTTGTCCCCAGGGAAGTTCTTTGGGGCGTCTTTAATTTTATTGGAGTAGTTTATTATTTATTTGAGCAAATTAATTAGAGAAATCTTGCATTACTACAAGGAAAAGGCTTTGTACATCGTCTCCGGTGCAGCAAGTCCTACGTGGGCTGCACCGTTCTTTTTTATTGGTCCACATACGCATAACACCCATTAAAAATGTTAAGACGTCCCAAGAGAAAAACTTACGATACCCTAGTTTTAAGCTTACGACACCGTAGTTAAAAAGTGAAGACACCAGTTCAGAAAAAAAAAAAAAAACTCATGATATCCTAGTTTTAAACTGACGACACCCTAGTTTTAAACTTAAGACACCATTCAAAAAGGTGTTGTATATATTCCAAAAAAAAATTGAACACGTCACGTCAAAATTAAATAGCTATTAAGAAAGCAAAAAAACCTTACGACACCTTAGTTTTAAACTTACGACTTATAAAACTAAGACACCCGTTAAGAAAGCAAAAATACTTACGATACCCTAGTTATAAAGCCACGACACCACTCGTCTGTACACAAATTCCAAAAAAAGCTGGTATTAATGCACGTCATGTCAAAATAAAGACACCTATTAAAAAAACAAAAAATAACTCGTTTGTAGTTTAATGCACGTCATATCAAAATAAAGACGTTTACGACACCGTAATTATAAAGTCAAGACATCCGTTCAAAAAGCAAAAAAAAACTCACGACATCCTAGTTTTAAACTCATGACACCCTAATTTTAAGCTTAAGACACCCGTTTAGAAAAAGTGTGTATAGAGATTCCAAAAAAAGCTGAACGGGTATTAATACACGTCAGACGGCTTTTTTTTTTTTTGAAGTTATGTACATATACCTTTTCTGAATGGGTCTCTTAAGCTTAAAACTAGGTGTCGTGAGTTTAAAAGTAGGATGTCGTGAGTTTTTTTGCTTTCTAAACGGGTGCCTTGACTTTATAACTATGGTATCGTAAGCTTAAAACTAGGATGTCGTAAGTTTTTCTCTCGGGATGTCTTAACATTTTTTAATGGGTGTCGTGCATATGTGGACCAATAAAAAGGAATGGTGCAGCCCACGTAGGACTTGCTGCACTGAAGGCGATGTACAAAATCTTTTCTTACTATAAATATTTGTTCAAACCCAAATTAACCTTCATGACGAATTCGGATTTTTGCTGTATCCATTTCAACCGAACCACAGGTTGCTAAAGAAATTATTTTCTAAGTACATATGTTTGTGAGCAATATGCAAATTTTAAATAAAAAAGAGTCAAGATGGATAGAGATCTTAAGTGAGTTTGGAGAGAGAGAGTTAGGTGTGGCAATGGGTTGGGTTTAAGTTGGATCAAATAATTAGGAAAATAACATGCAAAACTTTGATTCGTACTTAATTCAATCCGACATCAGATCAAGTCCTTTTAACTCATGCCTACCCAGAGATCATTTCGGATCCATTATTTTATATTCTAACTTAATCTATTTTGCATAATTTAATTCCTAATAAATCTAATTTAGTCTATCAAATTACCAGCTTTCAGTGTTCATAATTATTTATATAACTAGTACCAAAAAAAAACCCAATAATCATAAAAAGTTTTATCCAAATTATGACTCCGTTCAATCAAAATTATTTTGAACTCTATATATCTTCACAACTTGAGTTGAGTTGGTTAAAACTTTGATCCATATTCAATCAATTTAAAAGTTTGCAATAAAAAATTCCACCCATATCCAACCATAACCAAAGGACTCTTGATCGAATCTGACTTGAATAGGATAGGGTTAGGACTGGTTTTTTTATGTCACATCAATTTTTGTCACACCTAGATATAGTTTTAAAAACCTAAATAGTTTCAAAATCTTATACAAATCATTGGGAGCTAGGCCCACGGAGAAAAAAATGAAGCGAGAAATTATCTCAGCAATTCTTTTTTTTTTTGTTCTAATGTACCATTAATTGTGAAAAACACTTAAACTAGCTTTCCAATTAATATTGCACCCATCAATCAAAACTAAATAAACTACTATTATGAACCATAAATGTTTTGTCATCATGAAAATGATGGAAACTAATGCTAATTACTTTATATATATATATATATAGAGAGAGAGAGAGAGAGTACAAAAGATACGGTCTATCTAACATTACATCAATTTCTGGATTCTGACATCCTTCTACAAAGTCTAGCCAAGTCCTTGTTTGTATAAAAAACCTTGCTTACAAAAAACAATGAATGCCCTGTCAGTGGAACCAGCCCGCGGTAGAGAAACAAAGTTACAAAGAAACCACGCACGCTAGTTTAAGGTTATGATAGCTGAAATGTGCATTGTAAAGTTGAGACAGGCTGATTAATACTGTTGTTAATTCTCCAAACGTCACCCGCATGTATGGACTCTCAACCCGTCCCATTTTCTTTTCTCGTTATTCATCATCGGGATGGGGAGGGGCTAAGGGTCAGTGCAGTTAGTGGATGGCCTTTTTTTTTTTTTTTCGTCTTTTTGAATGAAAGAAAATGCGGCTGGCCTTAGGATTAGATTAGATATTAGTTTAGAAAGCTGTGCGGGTCATGCAAGTCGGAAATGGGAAATTGGCGCCTGTGGTAGGACGGTTAAAAAGGTGGTTGATAAGGAAGTGCTATGCTCCCAAGGCTTTTTAGGGCTTTACTTTGGGAGTGATCTTGCTGCGCCTGATCAACCCATCTTATCTCCTAATTAAAAAAAACTAAGTTAGTGCTCCGCTACTCGTATCGCAACAACCCTTAGTGAATACTGACTCTCAATCTCTCAGTGAATACTGACAACAGCTTTTAAGCATCGATGAGGCAAGAAGCATACCCAAGCTCCTTTTTTAGGAGAGCTGCTGGAAGACGCCAACGGCAGCAGCCATCTGCCGCCAGCCACCTGAGATGAGATGAGATGAGATGGCTGTTTCTAATAGCTAGGACCAACGGTTGCCCCGCACAAAAAACGTAAGAAAATTGAAAACAAGCACGGCAAGAGCATAATAAAATATATTTTGCATGGATCCAATAGGGAAAGATGAGCCGGTCTAGATGGAGAATAATGTACTCTTAGATATGTGAACAAATATTTTTAAATAAATATCATTATTTTTTTTATATTTAACTTTACTAAATTATTTAACTACAGTTAAGAGAGTGTTTGGTGTCGTATGCAGCTCAACATTCGGATACCAAAAAAAAGTTCGTTTGTCTAGATGAATGCTACTCGTGTCGCTCATTGGATTGCAACTCAGGATTACCTAATTATGATCGATCACTCAAATCATGGCTAAAAAATATGTGAAATTAATTGTAATAAACAAGGTTTTCTCTTCTTTCCTTTTCTTTCTTGGAAGTCCCTCCTCATTCGACCCTCGATAGCACCACTAACCTATCACCTCCAAGAGGCTCACAGCCGTCTCTATCGCCTCAGACTTCATCCTACCATTCTCTTTCAACCAAACTTCTCCACCTCTCCTGTTATCCTGCTTTCTCCAACTTTTCCACCTGTCCTCTCTCTAGATCTCAATGGATATCCAAGTCCGTGCCCAAACTCTCGTCCACCAATGGCTTCGATATCGACCACCTTGTTTAAATCATCTTCATCTCTATATATGCCATGTACTTTGACCTGACTTCCACCTGCAAGATATTCAATAGAGTGTTTCTAAAAAACACACTGGCCTCTTTTATCCACACTTTTCTCCAAGCTCAAGAAACAAAATTCATTTTAAGTGTGCATTTTTAACAACTATATGCATTAATACTGCTACAATTACACTCAAGGATTACAACTTGAGCCACATGGGGATAACATTAACCATTAAAGATAACTCGTAAATAAGCAAAGTGATAAAAATTTCATTCTTTTAAAAGCTCCAAAAAAAATCTGCTTCTATATTCTTTCTACACCAGTAACCATAAGAAGCAAAATTCCATTTCATCAGATGCAATGTTCATTAAACCATAGCCCCAGGTCCTATCTAGTGACTACAATCTGGTTTCCTAGTGGCATTTCTTACGTTAGACAACTGGCCAATATCTATAATTCATGTGCAACTCAGCTTCTTCGTCCGGGTCATAGAGCTGTAGACTCTTGCTCAACAGCCTTCTAACCTATCTTTCCAGTAAATATTGTATATCCCTGACCAATGCAACGGACACACCGACCAAAATCCTTGGAAGATGCAGCTGAATCTAGATATCATCCCATCATTGGCCCGTAGATAACAGTAACAAATGCTACGACAGGTAAGCAATGAACGTGGTGGTCCTTGTGCCTGCTCAATTTGCATTCCAAAGGAGAACGCTCTACAGCCCACACCTGGAAAGCTTAGCTCTTTAAAAAACAGAGCAGGGCCTACAAAGTGGAGGACAACAAGAGAAACAGAGCAGAGAACTCGAAACATGGCATTCAAACAATAAACTGGGCAATTACATCACAAATCATTGCACAGAGGTCAATAATTTGTACCAATAAAGGAGTAAAGATTGTTGTTCTGACACAACCACGAATTTACACCAATTGTGGTGTCTGCCTGAGATTTTTGGAACGCCCAGGCTGTGGTGGTTTGAACTTGAGGACATGAGGACAGTCGAGCAGGCGTTAGAAGCCCATTAGAACAGGTGCTAGACACGATAAAGTGAGGCTAGAGTTTGGATCAGGTAAACAATTTTTTTGAATTTTAACCAAAATATTTTATTGGAACTGCAGCCATTTAAGATTGTTCCCTCCAATTGGCTCTTAGATACGGAAACATTTGATGAGCGTCTACGCACAATCTCAATGAGTAAATGTCAGAAGACTACGGCTTTATGCAATCAAAATAATAATAATAATAAAATAAAGAGGAAAAAAAAGGACTACTGTCAAATCCTCCTTAGCTGTTAAGGAATGATTATATAAACAAAATTCAAATTCGTGCGCAACAAATAGAAGACTCCCAATTTCTTTTTTTTTTTTTTTTTCCGAAGAGACTGACTGATAAAGTGGGGGAAAGTAGATCCACTCATCTTAATGGCATCAATGCCAGAGTGCCCTAGCTATTATATAGGAACAAGTGGGTGACACAAAACTCGTGGAGGTCCCACGCATTTACCTATACTTTCATTGTACATGTCGTGCGCGCGCCGAAATACTCATATGAGCAGGACGTGTGCATATCTTACATTATGAATAGACGTGTGCTGCTAATAATATTTTTTTTAAAAAAAAATCGTTAACAGTTAAAATCCTCTCCAACTAGGCGAAGTCCATTTTGAAATCACCAGTCCATGAATCGCGATTCATCCACTGAATGTAGACCATATGAATAATTTTCTTGTCTTCCTTTTTGTGAACATTAAACTTAATAATCGTCCAAATGCATCAAACCAACTGCAATGTGAAAAAGTAACGACGGCTCCTTTGTGCACTTGAATGTTAAGTATGATAAGAATCACTCAACTCCTTTCACTTGGACAACTGATGGACCAATAACATCATCTACTCAGAACAGTGAATAATAAAATCCCACCCTCGAGTCTTCGATAGAATATAAGATCCCAAGAATTACATCCTGCCAGCCCCTCATTAAATATGAAAATTTGTTCACAAGAATAAATTCTACCCAACATCCATCTTTTCGCCCCACAGACTTTAAGACTAATTATCAATGAAATGTACACAGAAGTAATCATGTACATGGGACATCCCCTGCAATAAAGTGTTTTTTGGTAGTAGTAGGAAATTATGTATGATCTCACAGAAAATACCATTCTGCGGATCTGCCGTTCCCCCTAACACCAAGCAAATTTACTAATTCAGTAAATCTCATACACAATGCCCTAAAACCCTCAGCATCCAAGCTCCTCATCACCCTGAAAATACAATCAAACCACAAGCCTGATAAGATTTTCAATACAATCTCAAATGTATTTGTCTTTGCAGTCCTACCTTTTCTTTGCATCAACAAACTAAAATACTCAAGTCCTCCAAATAATAACAAAAAGATGGCATTACGTCTTCTTGCTTAAGATCCTCCACATGTTTTTCTACATTTTTTTTAAAACAAGGACCACCATTTTTCATCAATGATCTTGGAATCAAACATAAACACACACACACATATAAAGGATAGGCAAATCCCCACCTTCTACCCTATATCCACTTCTCAAGAGCTTTACTTTAATTGAAACTGATGGGGCAATAAACCCCATAGGCAATATAATCGTACTCAAATTGGCCATTTTCAATCGGTCATATGGGTCGGTCATCTTCATTCAACCATCCGGATCGGACCTCTAGTTGGCCACCCAGATAGAACCTCAAATCGGCCATCCGAGTAAACCTCCTTGGGGCCCACCCATCCAACGCCACTGCTCACAATTATTCGTACACTCCTCCCATACTCTAAAATCTCCACAACAACGTGGGGGATAGATCCGACGAATTTTGACTATTTAGGTCCAGCAAACCCTACCAATCTAGCAACGGCCGCTCAGACGCAACAAACCCTGTTAATCTAGCGACGGCCGCCTAGGCCCGACAAACCGTATCAACCTAGCAACGGTCATCCAGGTCTGATAAATTTTGCCAACCCTGACATGCCACATAGGGAACAAATCATGTAATTACGATCACTCTGGTCCTATTGCGCATGCTCTGACATGCTCTGACATACAGTTGCACCGTGATCTCCATAAGTTAATATAAATGAGTAAGAAGAAGCTTCGACCAAGTAAATAACATACATGCTCACGTTGAGGTCTTTTCTTTCCTGTTGGAATCTTTAGCCTCAAGAACTTTTTATAAGTTTTTGATCGAGAAAAGTCCATCAAAAATCCTTGATTCGCTAAAGAAGGTAATCGAACGCTTGTTGACGATCGAAGAAGGTGACTTGGCAACAACATGAACCAAATCTCCAGCTCATTGTCAAGTGGTAAATGGTGATACCATCTTAGCAAACCATTTTTTCTAGAAAATATCCACTTCAATCCAAACAATTTTGGTCAAATGCATATAAATTGATTAATTTTTTTTAAAAAGAAATGCATGTGTAGAAAACTATCACATACCTCTAAATATCTTTTTCTCCTAATATAACGCTTAATAAAAGCGCTCTCATCATGCCTTTGACCTTGAGCGTTTATTTTACCTATTGCTTTTGCTATTTTCATCTCTTTGAGATGATAAAACAATTAATCTACGAAGCTGGTCTGCTCAAGTACTAGGATTTTAAAGAGGGTAAAGACGTTGATTACCATGGCGCATGCCATCAGTGTGTATATTTATTAAACGGTTTTCGTTCTAGTTTGGCCCTTTCGCTTCGTCACCCATCAAAACATGGCAATTGAATTATTTAAAAAAAAGCTACTACTTTAAATGAATGAATGAGACAATATACAAGAGTATAAACGAGTTGATCATATAGTGAACTAGCCAGCGCAAGCTAAACTCATTTTATAACCGAGCCATGCTTGAGCCAACCTATTTAATTTCGAGCCAAACTCAAAATATTTACAAACAATTTGTTTTAAAAAATTAGTAAAGTTTATATTTCAAGACTTTTATTATATAATTTTTTTATTAGTTATATAATTTAATCTATTATTTTAATATTATAATTGAAATGCGTTATATTTTGTATAACCAACATTAGTTTATAGTAAATAATCCAAAAAGATGAATTTTATATAGAAAATATTAATTAAACTAGCTTGAATTAGATATATTATGGCATTTTATATTTCTAGCCAAATCAAGGGAAGGTGAAAGTTGATCAAATAATATATATATTTGCTTTTGTTTAAATATGGATACAAATTTGAGTATTTAATTAATATTTATATCCATATCAATATATATTAAAGGAAAAAAAAAAAAACAAAGCATAAGCAAATATTCAACCCACGCCTAAAGATCTATTCCTGCTTATAATTATATTTAATCCTATATAAGACTCATGAATTTTTAAAGAAAATAGATGACCATATTAACACAATATTGGTTTAACTAATTTTTAACTTAGTAATATCTTTAATTTGATGATTATAAAGTTTAACTGCCTAACTTTGATATCCATATTTTTAATATTCAATTTTATTTATATCTATTTAAGACAAAAATGGATACGAACTTTTATATCTAGCTAATATTCATCTTTGCATCCATATTTACGAAGCAAAAATGGATATGGATATAACTACATTAACATGTAATCCATTCTCAATCCTGAAATTAAGGCAAGCTCAAACAAGGTAAGCTTAGTTTTAGCTTGTCTCATTTACTGCCCAAATGTGTCAACCTTAAGCTAGCTCATAAACAATATTTTAAATTCCGGCAAGTTGGAGGGCCTTCTAGCCATCCCATCTTGTTTCTACAGGAAAACAAGATTAGCATAGAGATAAAACTTTCGGAAAAGAAAAAAAAGAAAGAAAAATATATAAAAAGAAAAGAAAAAATATAAAAAAAGTTTTTTAAAAAAAAAAGAAAGAAAAGAATAAAGAAGGAAGGAAAGAAATAAAATAGAAATAATAAAGCAAAAAAGAATAAAGGAAAGAAGAAGAAAACAGTAACAGGGTATGTACCAAGACAGTCAGTTAGGCACAATGAAAAATCACATTTCATGAAGAAACCACATTTGATACACTTATTTGTATATGCAATGGGATCTCATAACCTCACCGCATTGCCTATGTGCATTAAGGCACCGTATAATTTAATTAATATTTTGCTATCATATCAACAATTCAATTAGCATTATGCCATTGCACAAATAGTCCACTTACATTAGGGGTATGGTTAGCAAGTGGGTCTAATCAGGCCGGTTATGATCATGTGGAACATGAGTGGATCAAAAATTTGTCAACTCTAACCCAACCCATTTATTAAACTAATGATAGTTCCAAAACCAAATCCAACCGCTTTATTAAACAAATAACCCAAAAAATTATATATTGAATATAATACATAATTAAACAAACTAACCGAGTTGGCTATGATCAAGCCCAGCTACACTTCATAGGCTAATTGAAATTCGAACACACTTACGGTTACCAATTTTTACCATGGCTTAGCCCCAAAAGAATTATATATGAAATATACAAGTTATATTTAAAATCATACTATGATGAGAGAGATCCTAAAATCTGTCCTACCCTTTTCTCATGCTAGCCCATCGTCTCCAACACATCCCCACTACACCAACTCCATCCGCTCCCAACTCCCTCAGTTGACATGGTCCCTCGATCTGTCCCTCTACTTTCCTCACTCAACTTCTTTACTTTCTCTACAAACCTCCTCTCTACCCTCGCCTTAACTCTTATGACATAATTCAAGCAAGCTAACAACCACCACCTCTTTCCCCCCACCGCTTCTTCTTTCCCATTTTGAAATCGATTCTCCACCAACCCAAGCATTGTCGACTTTGTGCCTCCTCTCTCACCATCTTCCCCTCTCCACAATCACCATCTCACCTCTAAGTTGATCTCTCACTGCCAATATATAACCCCTTGCCCTTGATATTTCTTCCCAATCTCTCAACAATGGTGTAAACAGTGCCCTAACATATTGGGTCAAGCCAAGTGAATCCCAAGGCCATGCTAAAGTTGAAACTTATAGGCTTGATGCCTAGCCAGAGACCTAAGTATACTGGGCAGAGCCAAATGAATCCCAAGGCCATGCTAAAGTTGAAGCTTATAGGCTTGATGACTAGCTAGGCTCTGGCCAGGCATCAAACCCATGAATTAGCTCTCAACATGAAAGTTAGGCTCAATAGGCATCAAACCAATGCAAGGTTTATCAAGAAGGAAAAGAATATTTTAAAATTACCACTGACACATTAGCACATATGTAAATTCATCTTTAAAAAATAAAAATGTAATACATATTCGAAAATAAACTTATCTTGTGTAGTAAACAGGTTTAGTAAGTTAAATGCAAGTGATAATAGAAAAAAAAATTGGTATTGAGGATGGTATTAAACCCAAACTCAAACCTTATATGACTTGAGAATCTACTAACAACAAATACATTCTAGAAATTATTAGAAATACATACTAGAATTTATTAAAAAATATTCCATTTCTTATCAAGTGGAAAGATACAAAATCAGCCTAAGCTTTTCCTACTAGTTTTTACCAAGTGTGAGCTATGTTTTGGAATCAATAGGCCAGGCCTGACTCCGCTTTTTAGTCTAATCAAAATCCAAACATGCTCATGCATGCCAATTTTTAGCTCGAATAAGCCCCAAAACATTAAATATTAAATATATTTATGACAATTATACTTAAAATCATATCATGATGAGAGAGATCCTAAACTCTATCCAGCTTTCTCCCATCCCGATCTTATCCTCTCCACCCTGCTCCTCCAACCACTCTCCCTCTCCTCTTGCCCCTTCACCATGGTCCCTCACCCTCGCCTTGGCTCCTGTGACATGATCTAAGTAGACTAATGACCACCAAGTCCTCATCCTCTCCAGCTCTTCTTCGTCCTCATCTTTGAACCGTCCCTCCTCTAATTAAAGTGGTACCATCTCCGAACCATCCCTCCTTCGATTGAAGTAGTACCAACTTTGTGCCTTTTCTCTCATGACCACCATCCTACCTCAAGTTGATCCCTTGCTATCAAGGTTCTTGGCCTCACCATATCTTCCCCACCTCTAAAGAATGGTATCAATAATGCCCTAGGCGTATCCGCATATCAAGTCAAGCCCAGTCGATCTCAAGGCCCTACTTCAAGCCTATTGTTCAACACCTAGCCAAGCAAGCTCATGGAAAAGTACATGTGATGCGCAGAAAGAATGTATTGCACGATCATTGATTGTGCGCACGTGCGAGTACATGTGTAATGTATACCGCAGCCCAATAAGCCATAGCACGTGTGCTGATCATACACGATATGCATTTTTTGCAGTGCAGAAAGACTTTTCTGCAAGCTCATATATTAGCTTTGACCTGACGGTTGGGGCTGGCCCAGCCCAACCGATGCAAAAGTCTTTCAAGAAGAAAAGAAAGGTTTTTGTAAAATACAGACAAAATAGCACATGTGCAAGCTCATCTATAAAAATACATGAAAAATATAAATGAGGAAAAGACTAGTTTGCATTAAAGATGACGCAGCTATGTGCCCAATGCAACTTAATATTTCTTCCACCACCTACATCATGGATTTAACAAGTTGATGCCACAAAGAATCCTACCCCAGGCATGTTTTGCGTTTCTATTGCACCATGTTAGCTTATAATAAGAGAGCCTCCTTAAGAACTTTTCATGACCTTTTAAACTCGAAAAACTCGTAAAGCGCTGGCACTATAGTACCAATCAATAATAATTAAAAAAAAAAGACAACATACCTTGAGAGGATATCCAGAATTTTTTTTTTTTTTTTTTTTTTTGGTGTACAGGCGGGTGATCAATGACAGTAGTGCCAACTCATTGTATATTATCTACCACCACTAAAATACTCGCACATCAAAAATCATACGATTTAAGTACTATGAAATAATTTATCCTTTTATTTTTTTGATCTCTTGATGCATAGATTAAGAGTCCTAATCACAAATTTTTTTCTACTATGTAAACTTTTTAAAAATAATAAATCACATGCAACAGCTCAAAGCATTTGCATGAAATGTCTATTATCAAAATTTAAACCTAACCAAATCTACATGAAAATTCTCTTAATGATAACCAAGTCAAGTGCACGTCAGCACACAGAGAGAGAGAGCAATTGGGAATATATAAAAATGCAGCATAAAATATATCAAACTACCTCTTCTAAAAAACAGTCTTATCGGTCTATGCACCATCAGAAACACTTAAAACCTCCATAAGAACAATTGTATATAGCAGTTAGGCAGCAACATCAGCTCAAAGAAGTTACAAGCCCTGAATTACACAAACTAGCTATAATAAGTTGATTACAGCTCCAGACATGTAAACTACAAAATAACAAAATTTCTGATAGTTTAGAGACAATAATATACATGCTGCAGAAGGTCTCAGAATACCTTTCAATCGAACTCATTATCATCTCTTCTCGAAGCAAAAGCCTTGGAAACTGATCCAAATTGCTGAGCTAAAGGGGGACAGATCCATAAAACACTACCTCTCCAGGGCCTGTCATGTAAACGTGATTGTCCTCCGCCCTCCACTCAATCCCCAGTGGCCCACCAGGCAAATCAACAATGCATGTCTGGTTTAAAAGAACATTGGCCAAACCGATGAGAATGGGAAAAGCACAAAAGAGATAGAATAAGATGAAAACAACACATTTAAGATCACATGGTAATACAATCATACCCTTTCAGTGCGACCCTCCAGAACGGCTGCAACAACAACTGCACAAGCTCCAGTCCCACAGGCTAGAGTTGCTCCTGCAATTCAAAAATAATTTAGCAATCCAATAGGTTCATAAAAAAATCACATGATGACAAAAGAGAATAAAGCAGCTTTTCAAACTCTTGTGACCACGAACAGGATGCTAAGGAACATGATTTATAGCCAATTCCATTCACATACAAGAGAATATGGTATACAGCAGAGCTGAGATGAAATATTATTCCCACTAATAATAGAATCCAAAAAGGGACGAAATCGTATTCACATACAAGAGAATATGGTATACAGCAGAGCTGAGATGAAATATTATTCCCACTAATAATAGCATCCAAAAAGGGACGAAATCCTATAATGAATAACGTCACTGACAAAACTAAGATGCAAGAAGCTTTAGAATATTTCTGCTTTCGAGGGAGAAGAACAACACCCCCCCCCACACAACAACAAAAAAAAGGCGCACACAACACAGAAAACCATAGCTCTAAGACATACCTGCACCACGCTCCCATACACGCATTTTTAGGTGTGAACGAGAGAAGACTTGCACAAATTCTGCAAAAAAAGATGATCAAGAACTCAGTAAAGGTGGACGGCACTACCATATTCTTTATGGGTTAACAAAACAACGCCCACAGTTGACAAAACATGGACTAATACACAGTTTGGTGAAAGGAAACCACAATGGATGCAGATAGGCATGCAGTCAAGCATGTGACAGAGAACTACAACATGCCTACTTATATGATTAACTAACATTACTCATAAAGAAATTCACTATAGAAAATAAAGCAAATGCAAAAGTAGAGAAAGAACTGAAGCATTAAATGGAATAAAATACTAAATGCATTTTCAGGTGTCAGTTATGATGATGGTTGTTTAGACCAGAAAGAATGCAGCAGAGCACATAACGGAGCCAAATGAGACCTATCCTTTTCTGTTCTTAAGATGAATTTTGAGGGGAGCAAAAGGAAAATATAGAGCCGCATCTTGCCAAATTCCAAGAATGCAAGAGGAACATTACGTTCACTCTTCTTTATTGTCAGCCCAAAATCATATTGATGTAAAATAAACAATAGGTTGAATTTTGTAACAGCATAGTCAAAAATAATTATGTGTTCTTTGACACCAAATTAGGATGTTGTTTATATTCTGTGATAATTATTCAAATGTATTTAGGCCAGCAGGTTTAATAGGGAAGATGGATGGGGTCCTTGTACTTGAAGGAAGTAATACTCGGATCACAAGTTTATCTACACGAAACCCTTGTCCATACACTTTAGGATCCTGGGAAATTTAAAGGTGGGCCCTATGTGGTAGGTCAAGACCATAAATGCATCAAACATGAATTCATGTGACACTTGATATTGTCCTAAGTAACCCTATTTAAAATCACAATCATACATGCATGCGTAAAACTGGTGCATAAAATGTTCCTTTCTTTTATAGAGGAAAGATGGGATCACATTTTAATTTCGGTATAATAAATTAAACACAGGTAACAAGGTAAGCTGAGAAGGGACATAAAATGTTCCCCTGAACATGTAATAGCATAAAGACATGTCTATTTACCTTAAAATAGAGAAAAGGAGAACCAAAAGAAGAAAAAAAACTCCACATTAAACAATAGGAAACTTAAAAAACCTTCCTTGGAAACCAAAAGGAATCTGAACTGCAATGACCAAGGCAGCCAACAGACAGGCCATTTCAAAATTCCAAATGACTACAAATCTACAAACTCAACTTTGTTAACTTTTCTGATTTCATGGTAGAACCATGTTCAAAGAAATTAAAAAACAAGATGAACAAAGACTGCTCCAAGTAACAAACCAAGTAGCTTGCATTTCCACATGGACAATGTATCTAAAACTAATTTAAAAGGTTGTATTGGTCATAGTAATGTGCAATGTAAAAAAGAACTAGAATATTAAGAAAACATTTGAATAACCTGTATTAGTACGAGAAGGGAACATCTCATGGTGCTCAAATTTTGGACCAACATCTCCCAGCTTTATGTCATCCACCTCCAAAGCCTGTACAAGACTAGAATGAGACATTGTCTAGTAAAAATTCAAAAGTAGCCCAATAGACCAGAGAGAGTCAATCAACAAGCGGAACCAACATGAATTTGAATGTTGAAAATTATAACTTGTTACAGCTGTGCCTTTGTGAGCACGTGTCCAGCTATGGAAAGAGAAGATTATGATGAACTGATTGTTCCATTGAATAACTTGTTGAGAATTGACCAAAGAAATAAAGGACTAAAGGCAGAGATAATGTAACATTGGTGTTTAATATGCATAAAAATCTGTAACCAAGAAAAGTCAGACCATTACTGTAATCACCATCAAGTCTTCTCCTAGCTATTTAGGGTTGACAGTCGTCAATGATGATATTTTTTTTTTTAACAAAGTGCAGGCCCCCTGAAGTGCTACTATCATAGAACACGGAGTCGCCACATTAAAACTAAAGAAGGGTCTTGCTGTAACGTCTAACAAGGTTCTTGATAAGGACCTTCCCTTTGAGGCAGGACAGGTTTTTTATACATGTGAACCAAATTCATTGAATAAATCAATGAGGAATGAAATAAATTCGAAATTGACTGAAATTGGAAATTATCTCTTGTTGGACCATTTCCTCAGTACCACTAACACTAGAGAACTGTGACCACTTGGCATCTGCTAGAAGTCTGCATCTCAATTCTGTGGTTCTATTTTTCACCTTTGAGGATTCAGTAGTTCATTTAACTAGAAAGACAAATCTGCCTTCATGCCAACTTTGGTTCCCGCAGACATGGATTCAGCCAAGCAAAAAGGGAAGAAGATGACCATTCATGTTGGGAACTATGTTCATCTTTGGAAGTCAAAGTAGAAGCCAAAGAACCACAAGATGTGTTGTTCCCAGTCTAAAAATTCAAGAAACATAAATTATAATGGAAAAGGGTAAAATTTTTAGATAATATTAATTCAATATGAACATGCTTCAGAATGCATGTGTTTTTTGGTTAATGCATTTGAGAAAAAAATTATGCATTACTATTTGCATAAAATAAAATGGATATGTCCACAATTAATTTCATTTTTACCCAAAATTATCTAATAGGCAAACAGGGAACTCAACTAAGCCCACATTTTTATAAGAGTTTGTGATCATAAAACACTTGGTTATGGTGTAGCCATTTAAATCACAAAACTATGGTGAGCCCTCTAGGTAAGACTTGCTGAAAGTATTAATCTACAAAAGATAGATGGAAAAATATAGCTTGCTGAAAGTATTAATCCACACCAAAAAAAAAGATGGAAAAAGATAACTTGCTGAAAGTATTAATCCACAAAAAGTTAGATGGAAAGAGATGACTTGTTAAAAGTATTAATCCAGAAAAAAATAGATGGAAAAAGATAGAACAAAGCACAACCAACTAATTACTTGAGTTAATCCCTCACAATTTGGGTTCGATAATACCACCTAATCATTGATGTAGTAACCACATCTCAACCATTATAGCCTGGTAATTTCTGTCTTACATAAGTGCAGCTGGAAGCTTTCCCTAATATTTCCTGCACCTCAAGATTCTAAAAACTAAAAAGATCAGTCTATGTTTATGTTTTGTCTTCACCCTATATGCCCACCTTTGATTCACCTTAGACAATAAAATGAACCAGATGAAGAGGGAAGAAGGCATGGTTTAATATAGGGAACTGCAGTCATCTCTGAGGCACAAATAATTGACCAAAGAGCTGCACAAGTTCATGCAGTTCCCAATTAAAATTCCCCCAAAAAAAAATCAAGAACAGTTGCAAACACAACCCTTCACAATTAATGAAAGATAATAAATAGGCTACAAAGAATATAGGTCCTAGCTAATAACCATGTAGCATTTGTATTAGCCAAAATCATTAAGTAACCCAAAAGGAAAATGCTGAACCCATTAATTTTTTCCCCCTAGGCTCTTGCTTAAATTAACTTGTTCCTATTGGAGCCGCTGTCAATATAAACATGAAACAGTCCACTTGGCAAACTTAGTTCCAATATCCACAGATAAATACATATACAACACATAGGAAAAGAAAGCCACCTCCATGTCTGTGTATTTAGATTGCAATTCTATTACTCAGCAATAGTGGAACTATCAGAGGGTCAAAGAAAGAAGTAAAATCAAATTCAGGATGCTTCTGCCTCCTTTTACTTTAAAAAAAAAAAAGCCAAATGATAATTCCTCGATTCAATATCATAAACTTAATTACCAAATGAGTGCATTTAAACTAAATAATTTACCAAATATCGAACGGGAGAGAAGAAGCACCCTAATGTAAATGAGCAATTATTCAAACAGGCAAACAATCAAACCCAACACAAATTGAAGAAACTTTTGTAAGTGACAGCAATCATGTGTTTGAAATGATTACCTCAGATGCTTTTGTGCCAAAAGTGATGCAATGAGGATTTCCCATACTAACACAAGTCACATTCCATGATATGCCATCAACTACCAATTCAGATTGGATGACAGCTCCATTCTTGTTTGCTGGAAGTTTGGTAGGAATATCTCGTGCTGTAAGTATGGGCTGACCCATATCCACTTTTACCTGTAAAGAGAAAGATTATATATGGTGCCAAATATACAGGCTGACCTATATCCAGTCATCTACAGGGAACTTGCAACATTAGAAATAGTCAAAACCCATTTAAACTTTAACAATCAAGACATGACAGAGATGTCAACTTCTACTGCAAAGAGACTGCACATCCAAAAAGTATAACAAAAAGGGAGGAAAGAAAAAGTCCTGAGGCATCGAATGACACCATGGAAAGAGACCAAAGAGTGATACCCAGAAAGTGCAAATAGAACAACCCATAGATGAGAAAAATACAACATTAGCAGGCACTGTTTGAACCAACTAAATTTCAATTATGTTCAGCTCATTTGCATTCTTCAATTTTAAGTTGGTGTTGCCCTTAGATATTAAAAATAGCAACTCATATTGATAAAGGAAAAAAATGCTGACCTTGGAACTGGAATATAATTATAATGGATTTATATATAAAAATTGAACCTGTAAGGGGTTCTAAGCAAGAAAATCTTTTAAAAACCAAAAAGCTTTGCACAACAAAAGTATGAGCTTGTGGAGGCCTACAAATGCAAAGCTATTAGACAATTGAATAGACAAAACGTGAAGATGTATATTAGAGCCCCTGGCAGTCTTAGCATAATAACCACTTAAAGTAAAGCCCATGACTTAATTACCATTTTTTGACCAAAAGAAAAAAGAGAAAATCATCAACCTGATCTCACGGATCTGTCCAGGGACTATCAATATATACTACCAGAACTATTCTTAAATGGCGGGTTTGATGCAGAATATTGCAAAATACTAAACCATTATCATAATGCAAGAAGCCTTTCAAAGCCTTTATGCAATCTGGTGATCAGTAACCCTATCAAGTTAAAAGCAAGTAGATTTACCCCTTCCAACACATTACTACAATGTAGACAATTATTAGACAGTCAATGCAGTGAGAAAAGTAGGAAATAATACTAATTTTAGAGGACTGCCTTTAAAAATATTGACTTTCAGAGGCGTTGCAAGCCTTTGATTGAGAAGAAAATGGGAACGAATGTGCACCTTTAGGTTTTAAAAGGGAAAACTTCTAAGGAAAGGTTTAATGGCAATAGTGATTTACTTTACTGGTTACATAGTTTGATCTCATGCAATTAGGTTAAGAAAAAACAAGAAATATCACTCTACATATTAAGAAAATGCACCCTTCTATATGTTTAATTAGGAAATTAAATATAAAAAAAAATCATGAAATACATTATTGAACATACCTTTCCATCACTTTGGATTTCTGGAACAATTAAACCAGCACCAGTGTGAATTTTAAAACTGCAAGACACATGAAACAAGTGAAAACCCACCAAGGAAACAACAAGATTAGCAATCATCCAAGCATACATAGAAAAAATAACACATAAACCTTCCACAAGTTGGCAGATTTATTGTTTCAAATTATTAGACAATTGCAGGCCCATCCTAAAAATGCTACTCTCAAACAGCCATTCAAGTGCCAAGGAAAACAAAATGCTTCTATAAAGACGACATAGATTTTATTTTGTGTGAGTTTTTTAGAAAATATTTTGTATAATTTCTTAAGAAAAAAATTATAATATGTTAAATTTATGGTTACATGCATTCAACAGTTATAAAGGCCCTACCAAGCAACTTTGCAAGTTGCTCCTACTAGAAAACGTCAAATCTACCCTACATGCATTACACTTGAAGCCTTGGATGCATGAGATATTTCTAGCATTTGCCCCATGCCATCCATACACCCTTCGATGCATTTATTGCCCTTGCTTCACTTTTCAGCACATATATATACAAATATGTGTGTATATATGTATGTACATACGTACGTATATGAATACACATATATGTATATAAGTAAGTATGTGTACTTATAATTATACATATAGATACGTACACACGCACATATATGTGAATGCACATCTATACATATATAAATATGCACACATATACATGTAAATATACATACACATTTTGACAAGCATATATACAAATGCATGCATGCTCATATACGTTATATTTATGTAAGTTGCATCCATCCTTAACTCCACCACATGACAGCATTCTTTCCTATCATGTGGCAGTATTAATTAGAAGAAATTAAAGGCTCAAAGCCATTTACATGTGGATGATGTCTTTGCCAATGTTTGACAATATTTTCCATGGTGATTGCACCATCCATCCATATTCTTTGTGAAATGTCGACAATCCCAGCTACAAATAAGGCAGCTTTCTTCCAACTCCTATTTACTCATCCAAAGTAACCAATCCCATCCAAAACAAGATATAAATATCTAAGTGCATCCTGAGCAGATCCAACCTGTCCAAGCTACACTTCTGACAATATTTTTCAAATAAAAATATAAAATATGTTAATCCAATACTTTTTTTTGATAACAATCCATGCGTCAGCTTATCAGGTCACAGCCGATGATACATCCAACTTATCATGTATGTATGCATGTGGGGGCTGTCATTTAGCTATGTGTTAGCCTATAACAATGGTGGCAGTAATTTTAACCACATCTCAACTTATAGTTAATCCAATGAGGAATCTTAGTCTCTCCTCCAATTGAATTAGAACCCGAAACTGATAACAAAAAAGCTATCGATTTCTAAAAGAGAAAAATAAATAAAAGTTACAAAGAGGCGTACACTCTCCTTTATTATTATTTATAAAATGGATGACTATGGGGTGCTGGTAGTAAGCTCACAAGGGTATACCAAGATTGTGAGAGTGAAGTAAGGAAATCCGCTATTTACTGTAGCAAGGGTGTCTCTAGGATTGCTGGGAGTCATCTCCAAGGTCAATATGTTCTTTAAATTTACTTGATTCATACTATATTATTATACCATATACTACATGAGAGTTTCATGGGTTTTGATGACTAAGACAGGGTTGATGGTAATATTATTTCCAACTAACAATGCTAAAATAATACAATTGTCCTTTATGATAATTACATTTACCAAATCTAAATTTCAAAGAAAACTTGAGCTTTTTTGTAGTGATTTGGATAGCGATAATTCATTGCATTCCTCAAATTTTTTTAAGATAAAAATAATTAATATTTAAAAACAATTCAAGGACCTCTATTATTACAATTCAAAGAAAAAGATTCCACAGGTCAACATGAGCTTGATCATCATGAAGCATAAGTTTTCATTGAGCTAATGCTCAACCAAATAACGAGTTCAAAAAATCGAAGAACTAAAGGCAAATCCTTTGATTGTTAGGACCCGTTTTAAAGCCTCCTTATATCTTACAACAATTGATGCACCATCACTGGATCTTTCCCGTTAAAGGGTCAAATAACTTATAAATAGCCAAGAAGGTACTTACAAGAATCCTTAATCATCTCTATGGACCAACCTATCTCACAGGATGTCCTCTCTAGCTACACCTTCCTCTCCTTAGGCCATCAAAGTTCTTGGACAAAAGAACATGGGGAAATACATAGGCCATAGATCCTCTCCTGCAATTCTTGCAATCAGATAATATATGGTTGAGATGCATAGAACAACCACCTCCTGTCTCAAGCCAATGTGCTAAATTTTATTTCATCACAGTGAAAGCACTAAATTTTTGCACTTTACAATAGTTTTCCTACACTCAAGCCAAAAAAGAAAAACATTTATGAATCCTATTCTTAACATATAATTACTTTCATTTGTCCATGTTGACTAATTCTATACCCTTTCACTAGAACATTACATAACTTTGCAGCAGCAGATTCTTTACTCTTGATTTTTCTCCTTCATCTTTGTACCTGCAATTTTGCCAGTTAAGCCGCATAATAGCAAGATTGTAACAATAAATGCCAGGAACAGCACATGGATGAGATGGATGATCTATAAAAAAACAATAATCCAGTAAAATATTTACTAATCAAAACCTTATTTATAATTTAGATAATTGAAGAGAAGTACAAACTAGACCAAGCATAAGTGACAACACCTTTTCATCCCAAGTAGGTTTTCAAGCTCAGCAATGAAACGAGCAAAGCAGCGCACTCCATTACCACACATCTAGATCATAAAAACAATTAATATATGAAAGCACATTAACATTTTAACATACATGCCAGCAAAGGGTCATGCTTCTTATCAAAATTTAAACCTATATCGATATTGGTATATGAAAGATTTGAAGCAAGCAAAAACTGGATGAAAATACTTCAAACAATGAACATAAATGCCTACTCTGCATCACCAGCATAATTTGATTATGATCTAAAAGATGGCTTTCAATTTGATATAGAAGGGGCAGAGCAACTAGATTGATAGAGACCCAACTAGAATAGCATAAGTGGTACAAAAGAATAACGATAAAACGAAAATCTACAAGAAGAGAGGCTTAAATGACAGGCAACCAAAAAAGTTGCAGTTTATGTTGTTTAAGAAGTAATTGCAGTTCATGATCTGATTTTGACCAGATGATTGACTGAAAATGCAGATGAAATGGATTCTTTAACATTAACTACTACACATCTAGTGGAAACTACTTAATGTCTCCTTTTTTTTTATATAGTTTGTCTTTTTTAACATTGACAAGATAAGAGCTTCTTTTCAGATAAAAACATAAGTACAGCTAGAGAACAGGGGACTGGTGTGCCATCTTAAATCCTCCATTTTCCTTTTTATTCTACAGAGAACTCTTTTAGCATAAAATCCCATAATTGGCATAAATATCAATGTAATTTCCCTATTTTAATAAAATCATATATTTAAACAACTAAGACAGACCCAAACAGAATCAGGATTGCTGTAAATAGCCTCTCCAGACGGTGAAAATTTTGATAACCATTGCTCTAATTTCAGCCGAATGTTCCTCGACAAAAAGTCAGTCCAAATCCCATCCCCTTCTGAGAATTGTAAAACTGTATTTGTCAATAACTAATATTACAATTACTGTCATAACCTTCTCAAGATCAGTGCTCCACCTTATGATATAATGCCAACCGAGTAACCAATAGATCAAATCCTAAAAACTAAAATAGGTGCATCTAACATATAAAAATAATATTGGGCATACATTAATTACTATACATGCTCAAAATGCATGGTTAGACATATATTTAATGAGTTTTTTTGATCAATTTGAACATATAGATGCTCAAATTGAACAAACAGATCAGTCTTGGCTATAATGCATACCAAATATTTAGATAACCTTTCAAGAAGAACTATCTATCTACAATAAAAACAACAACAACAACAAAACTTTAATCTCAAACTACTTGGAGTTGGCTGGATAAATCTTTTTCTTTATTCTACTCGATTTTAAGTCATATTTTTAATAAGATGCAAAATTTTTAAATTTTTTTATCACTTTCTCCTATATAATATTTGATCTATTCTTACCCTTATATATATATATCAAATTACTTCTCTACATTAGTGCATTCCAATGTCTATGTTGCAAATGTTTAAACTATCTAAGCCTTTATTCCCTTAATTTGCCTTCAATTGATGCCTCTTCCTTCTTTTTATAAATAACTTTATTTTTTATTCTATATTTTCCTATGTTACTGTACATTTATCTCAATATTCTCATTTCAACCACATTCATTTTGTGCACATATAATTTTCTAACCATCCAACATTCTATAACATAGAGCATAACTGATTTTATGGCTATCTTATAAAATTTTTCCCTTGACTGAACAAGTATTTTAAGATCACAATTGCATTTCTTCATTTTATTCAACATGCTTTAATTCTATAGACAACATCATCCTTGATCTCTCCTTGTTTATAAATGATCAATCCTATCTTCAATTTTTATTTTAAATCCATCTCTATTTCTAATTATACTAAAATTGCATTTCATGAATTTTATCTTTATCCTACTTAACCTAAAACTTTTAAATTCTAATATATCTCTACATAATTTCAACTTCAGTCTTAGCTTTATTCACTAGTATTATATTATCTGTAAATAACATGCAGCATAAAATACCATCTCAAGTATGTTTAGTAGCTTCATCCATAACTAATGCTAAAATGTAAGGATTAAAAGTTGATTTTCAATATAAACTTGCTATATTTGAAAATTCAATGATATTACCCGTAGTAGTTCTTTCACTAGTAAGCACTATTGAACTAGATATAGATAATGATAAGAATAAGGACCGAGAGAGATTAAGTTAAGAATAGGCTTGAATCACGCACGAAACGCTTTCCTTAAGCGTTATTTGCACCCTCTCGAAAGCTCTGTGGGTGAATAGTAAATACTTCGCAGGATACGACAAGCCTTGATCGAGTTTGCACCAAAGCACTAACAAAAACTCGATTGTAGACAAGAACTTTTTCTTACACTCTGTTGATTTGATTTGTTTGTGAATCTTTTTTTTTTTGGATCTATATACTATTGAGAGAGTTGTCTTCTTTATGTAACCATTGCTCCGTTAACAATGGCCTACCGTTATCATAGAAGACCTAGAGACCTAGAGGTTACACCAACTAAATTACCATTACTCAAATTAATGACCATTCAGTTACAAATATTAATGGTCATAGAAGACCAAAAGACCAAGAGGTTACAGTTCTCTAAACACATCCACAAACACCTACTTAGTTTATTTAAACAAATTAGTATTTCTTTCTACACTATGAAATGACTTCTTAGTCATCTTTGATTTAATACAAATTTCACATTTATTAAACTTATCATTGCAAGAAATCATGCCACATTTAATTAATCTTTTCATAGTGCTAATACCAATATGTGCTAATCTACCATGCCATAAAGTAATGGAATCATCAATTAAGCAGAAGACATTATTATTATTATTGTCAACAATACAAAGCTTAACCATTCCATCAGTAGAATAGCCTTTTCCAACAAAAACACAATTGCGGAATAGTATAAGTTTTTCCGACTCAAATACACTTTTAATCCCCGGTTTGTCCAATAAATTCCCACTAACAAGATTCCTCATTATATCCGGCACATACAACACATTGATCAAAGTGATCTTCTTACCAGATGTGAAGTGGAGATCCACTCTTCCTTTTCCAAGCACCTTGGACCAGCCTTTATTGCCCATTTGAATTTCTTATCCATCGGTGATATCTATATAAGTCTTAAAAATTGACTTGTCATAGGAATCATGAACGGTGGCACAAGTATCATACCACCAACTAGGAACCTTGCCTTTGACCATCATGACTTCGCTCACGGTGGCGACAATCTCATCGTCTACTTCGGTTGCATTTGCCTTATTGGTTTGCCCTTTTTCAGTGTCTGCAATCACGAGCAAAATGCCCATGTTTGTGGATGATTCCATTACTATCCCGGGGATTAAAAGTGTATTTGAGTCGAAAAAACTTATACTATCCCGCAATTGTGTTTTTGTTGAAAAAGGCTATTTTACTGACGGAATGGTCAAGCTTTGTATTGCTGACAATAATAATAATAATAATAATATGTCTTCTGCTTATATTGATGATTCCATTACTTTATGGCATGGTAGATTAGCACATATTGGTATTAGCACTATGAAAAGATTAATTAAATGTGGCATGATTTCTTGCAATGTTGATAAGTTTAATAAATGTGAAATTTGTATTAAATCAAAGATGACTAAGAAGTTATTTCATAGTGTAGAGAGAAATATTAATTTGTTTAAATAAACTAAGTAGGTGTTTGTGGATGTGTTTAGAGAACTGTAACCTCTTGGTCTTTTGGTCTTCTATGACCATTCATATTTGTAACTGAATGATCATTAATTTGAGTAATGGCAATTTAGTTGGTGTAACCTCTTCGTCTCTAGGTCTTCTATGACCATTCATATTGTAACTGAATGGTCATTAACTTGAATAATGGCAATTTTAGTTATTAGTGGCCATTCTATATTGCTTAATTGCTTAAGGTGTGATAACGATAGACCATTATTAATGGAGCAATGGCTATATAAAGAAGATAACTCTCTCAATAGTATATAGATCTTTAAAAAAAAAAAAGATCCATAAACAAATCAAATCAACAAAGTGTAAGAAAAAGTTCTTATCTACAATCGAGTTTTCATTAGTGCTTTTGTGCAAACTCGATCAAGGCTTGTCATATCCTGCGGCGTATTTGCTATTCACCCACAGAGCATTCGAAAGGGTGCAAATAACGCTTAAGAAAAACATTCCATGCGTGATTCAAGCCTATCCTTAACTTAATCTCTCTCGGTTCTTATCCTTATTCTTATCATTATCTATATCTAGTTCAACAATCTTAAGCGTTATTTGTATGGAGACCGAGACTACCGTATCCACAATCAAACTCATGAACCAAGACCTCGTGAGATTGGATCGTTTTGATGGCACCAATTTCACACGGTAGCAAGACAAACTCAAGTTCTTACTCGCGACGTTGAAGATCTTCTATATGTTGGATCCAAATTTGGCCCCAATTCTCGAATCCACCGCAGAGGACTTTATGAACTCTAGACTGAAAGAAAGAAGAGGCGTGAAGATGAACTTATATGTCGTGGACACATTCTCAACGCATTGTCAAATCACCTCTACGACCTATACACCAACACACAATCTCTGCAGAAGATTTGGAATGCACTTGAATTCAAGTATAAGGCTGAGAAAGAAGGTACTAAGAAATTTCTCATCTCTAAATACTTTGATTTCAAGATGAATGATGAAAAAGCAATTCTTGCACAAGTGCATGAGTTGCAGATTATTGTCAACAAGTTGATAGCTGTAAAGATAGAAGTTCCCGAACCTTTCCAAGTCGGTGCAATTATTGCAAAGTTACCACCATCTTGGAACGGATTTAGGAAGAAACTTCTTCACAACTCCAAGGATTATTCCTTGGAACAATTACAAAAACACTTTCGAATCGAGGAGGAATCGAGGGTGCGTGAAAATCTTGAAAAAATAGATATTGAAATTTCAAAGACAAATGCTGTGAGCAATCATAAGTTTAAGAAATCTAAAGAGAACAAACTTGGTCTAAAAAAGAATCAAGATAAGTTCAAAAATCCAACAAAAATAAGCCTTATGGGAGTTGCTTTGTTTGTGACAAACATGGGCACTTTGCTCATGATTGAAGGCACCGAAAAGGGCAAACCAATAAGGCAAATGCAACCGAAGTAGACAATGAGATTGCTGCCACCGTGAGCGAAGTCATGGTGGTCAAAGGCAAGGTTCCTGGTTGGTGGTATGATACTTGTGCCACCGTTCATGTTTCCTATGACAAGTCAATTTTCAAGACTTATATAGATATCACCGATGGACAAGAAATTCAAATGGGCAATAAAGGCCAGTCCAAGGTGCTTGGAAGAGGAAGAGTGGATCTCCACTTCACATCTGGTAAGAAGATCACTTTAATCAATGTGTTGTATGTGCCGGATATGATGAGAAATCTTGTTAGTGGGAATTTATTGGACAAACCGAGATTAAAAGTGTATTTGAGTCGGAAAAACTTGTACCATCCTGCAATGGTGTTTTTGTTGAAAAAGGTTATTCTACTGATGGAATGGTCAAGCTTTGTATTGTTGACAATAATAATATTATTATTATGTCTTCTGCTTATATTGATGATTCCATTACTTTATAGCATGGTAGATTAGCACATATTGGTATTAGCACTATGAAAAGATTAATTAAATGTGGCATGATTTCTTGCAATGTTGATAGTTTAATAAATGTGAAATTTGTATTAAATTAAAGATGACTAAGAAGTCATGTCATAGTGTAAAGAGAAATACTAATTTGCTAGAACTTGTGTATAGTGATATTTGTGAGTTAAATAGTATGATAACTAGAGGTGGTAATAGATATTTCATTACTTTTATTGATGATTACTCTAGATATACATACATTTACTTACTTAAGCACAAAGATGAAGCTTTTTATGCTTTTAAAGTTTATAAAGCAAAAGTTGAAAATCAATTAGGTAGAAATATTAAAATCCTTAGAAGTGATATGGGTGAAGAATATTTTCCTAATGATTTTAATGTGTTTTGTGAACAAAACAGAATCATACATAAGTGTTCCACACCACGCACACCCGAACAAAATGGGGTTAGCAGAACATAAAAATAGAACATTTCTAGAGATGATAAATGCCATGTTGTTGCATTCTGAGTTGCCTTTTAATTTATGGGGTGAAGCATTATTATCTGGATGTCATATTCTTAATAAAATTCCTATTAAAAAGAATAAGACCTCCATATAAGTTGTGGAAAGGCAGAAAGCCTAATATATGCTATTTTAAAGTATGGGGGTGTCTTGTTTATTATAAGAACACCGATCCTAAAAGGACTAAGTTGGGTCCTCGTAGAATTAGATGCGCTTTTGTAGGATATGCTACAAATAGCAAAGCCTATAGGCTCCTTAATTTGGAGTCTAATGTGATAATAGAATCTAGAGATGTTGAGTTCTTTGAGACTTTGACCACTTTCGGAAAGAATTTTCAAAGTCCCACAAATGAAGATTCTTGCGAAGAGAATACTTCAAAGGTTGTTGAAGAAGAACAACCAAAACTTCGAAAAAGTAAGAAAATCCAAAAAGTTAAGGATTTAGGATCTGAAGAGATAGATTCTTAACTCATTTCTTTCTATTTGGTAGAAAAAAGTCGAGAGAATTTTATTCGTAAGGTACCTATTGTTCTTCAAGTGGAAAACGATCCTAAAACCTTTAAGAAAGCAATGGCTTCGAGAGATTCTGCTTTTTGAAAGGAAGCTATTCAAGATAAGATGAATTCTATTATGTTAAACCATACTTGGGAGCTTATCGATTTACCCAAAGGTTCTAAGACTATTGGTAGTAATTGGGTGTTTAAGAAGAAGTATCATAGTGATGGTACTTTAAACACCTAGTAGCTAAAGATTTTCGACAAAAGGAATTGACTATTTTGATACATATGCACCTGTAGCTAAAATAACAACAATTAGAGTATTGTTTGCATTGGCTTCATTTCACAAACTTTATGTTCATCAAATGGATGTCAAAACGGCATTCCTAAATGGTGATCTCGATGAGGAGGTATATATGGAACAACCAGAGGGTTTTGTTCTACCGGGTAATGAACATAAAGTATGCAAGCTTGTTAAATCCTTGTATGGATTGAAATAAGCACCCAAACAATGACATAAGAAGTTTGACTCAGTCATACTCTCAAATGGATTTGTTCACAACGTTTCTGACAAGTATTTATATACTAAGGTGCATGGTGACTTTGTGGTATATGTGTGCTTTTATGTTGATGATATGTTGATCATTAGCAAAGAATTGAAAGGCATACAAGAAACGAAGAGGTTTCTATCATTTACTTTCAAGATGAAAGATCTTAGACAAGTTGATACTATTTTAGGCATCAAAGTGAAACAAAATAGTGGGGGTTTTGAACTTGGTCAATCACATTATGTTGAGAAAGTGTTACACAAGTTCAAACATTTAAAGTTCAAAGAAGTGAACACCCCGTTCGATCCAAGTCTAAAACTTGAAAAGAATAGTGAACGAGCCGTGGCTCAACTTGAGTATGCAAGTGCTATTGGTTGTCTAATGTATTTGATGCAATGCACTAGACCCGATATAGCATTTGCAGTCATTAAGCTGAGTAGGTTTACTAGCAACCCGAGTGTAGAATATTAGAAGGTTGTTGGTAGAGTCTTTGGTTATCTTTTGAAAACCAAAAGACTAGGTCTACAATACTCTAAATTTTCTGTTGTATTGGAAGGATATACCGATGCAAGTTGGATATTGAGTGTGGGAGATAGTAAATCTACCACTGGTTGGGTGTTTACACTAGCGGGTGGTGCAATATCTTGGAAATTCAAGAAACAAACTTGTATTACACACTCAACAATGGAGTCAAAGTTTGTGGCTTTAGCTTCAGTAGGACATGAGGCTGAGTGATTAAGGGATCTTCTATTGGAAATCCTATTGGCTTGTGAGAATATTTTAACCGTATCAATACATTGTGATAGCCAAGCCACTTTAGCCAGAGCGTATAGTGAAGTGTACAATGGAAAGTCTATACACATTAGTCTAAGATATGAGTATGTAAGAAAATTAATCAAAAATGAAATAATTTCTCTCACTTTTGTACGATCAAGCTATAATCTAGCTGATCCACTTACTAAACCTCTAACAAGAGATTTAGTAAAGATGACTTTCAGAGAGATGGGTCTAAAACTCCTTGAGTATAGGTCCATCAATGATGGCAACCCAACCTAATACTAGAAAATGACTAGTCTTAGATTCAATGGGTAACAAGTCATTGATAAGTGGATTATAGCTGCACTTAGTATATAGCGCTGACTGTTACAAGTTGAAGGGTTGAATTTTTTAAACTCTTAATGAAGTTCAATCACGTGGATAAGTATCTGTTGTAACAGAGATACTGAAAAAACTTCACCTATGTGAACCTTGAGATGGTGCCGTCTCAAGTGAGAGTTACAGTTTCTCTCATGAAAAGGTTCATGAAATAGGATAAAAACATGACCATAAATTGTGCTAAGCGAGTGGTGTAAACAAGAAACTCTAAGGAGTGTGTGTGAAGTATCACCGATTTTGACACAAGGAATAACTGGTTCAAAACGTTTGCTACTTGAAATTTCGTTAAAGCTTTGTAATATTTTCACTAAGGTTAGGTTCAAATCGAAAGATACCTAGCTGTATTAATGCTCCTTGTCTTTAACTTCTGATTTGGACTTAGTTTGTTTTAAACAAGTAGGAAATTATTAAGATTTTGTTTAAATAAACTGTGCTTGTGGATGTGTTTAGACAACTGTAACCTCTTGGTCTCTTGGTCTTCTATGACCATTATGATCATGTGTTTAGATAACTGTAACCTCTTGGTCTCTTGGTCTTCTATGACCATTCATATTTGTAACTGAATGGTCATTAATTTGAGTAATGGCAATTTAGTTGGTGTAACCTCTTCGTCTCTAGGTCGACCATTCATATTTATAACTGAATGGTCATTAACTTGAATAATGGCAATTTTGTTATTAGTAGCCATTTAAAGTGTGATAACGGTAGCTGGAGCAATGGCTATATAAAGAAAATAACTCTCAATAGTATATAGATCCAAAAAAATAGATCCACAAATAAATCACATCAACAAAGTGTAAGAAAAAGTTCTTGTCTACAATCGAGTTTTCATTAGTGCTTTAATTGAGTTTTCATTAGTGCTTTGGGCATATTTGCTATTCACCCATAGAGCATTTGAGAGAGTGCAAAGCGTTCCGTGGGTGATTCAAGCCTATCTTTAACTTAATCTCTCTCGGTCCTTATCCTTATTCGCACTCCATCATACATATCTTTTATTATATTAATATATCTAAAAAGTACTCTTTTCTTTTCTAACAATCATCATAAGACTTTTCTAGAAACTCTATAATATATTTTTTTAAAATAATAAAAATTATATAAAGATCTTGTCTCTTTTCTTTATACTTCTCCATTAACCTTTTAAAAAAAATAGCTTTTATATTTAATCTTTATTACATAAAATCAAGTTAATTCTCTAATATTTTGGTAGTATATCTCAATCTGCTCAATTACCCTCTCTCAAAGGTCCATAGCATGACTCATCAGCTTAATACAAGGTAGCTAGAGTAATTTTGAATATCTTATTTATTCTTATAGTTATACTATAATTCCCTTTCTCTATTCATCAATCGGCTTCTTAGTCTCTAATATCTTATTAAATAAACTTGTTATCCAAATTATTCCTACATCACCTTTCCAAATTTCATTAAAATTTTTGCCAAATCCCATTATTCTTCCCCTTTTTTCTTCTTTTTTAAGCCTCTTTTACCTCATATCCTAATTCTCTGAGTACATGTTTATATTTGGTAGATTAAATCATAAAACCAGAATATCATCTTCTAATTGAAAATATAGATTAAATTTGGCTGAAGTGCATGTTAATTTTCCAAGTAAATTTTCAATAAGAACTATCTAACTCTGTGTGAAAACAGATCCTTTCATTTAATAAATTGAATAATTCTTGTTGATATGAAAGAAGCATTTACACTGCGGATATTAGATTATGGAGGTCCTGCTTGACCCATGCGCCGATCCGGAACATCATGCAGGATTACATATCTTAGTCGGGGACACAATGCATGGGTCTTGAATTTGGAGGCTTCCCATCCATCCAAGAGTTCGCCTATTCATCTGGAAGATGGCTTGGGATTGTCTTCCTACGTGTTCCCTGCTTTCTGGGAGGGGCATGACGATCTCTCCTGCTTGCTCGTTATGCGGTTTTGTGGTCGAGACTGCTGACCATGCTATATTCTCCTATGACACAGCGAGATCGGTATGACAGCTTGCGGGTTATTGCCTGTGGGGTGAGAGTAGTGCTCAGAGCTGCACCTCCTTCCTTACGATGATTCGTCGAGACATCAGACGAAACTTTGGTCGCTCCGGCTCCTTGACTGCCTATATTGCTTACCAGCTTTGGTTGTCCGGAATCGTCATATTTTCTCTGATGTTTCTGATCCTCCTCACCGGATTGTTAGGACTGCTCAGTCCCTCTCATATGAGTATATTCTCCATCAGTCTGCCTTTGACTCTGATAGCTCTAGCATCTGGGATTCCCCTGCTGCCCCTGCAGCGCATCGGCATACGGTCTTTATTTCTTGGGAACCCCCTCCACTAGGGCTTGTCAAAGTTAATTTTGATGGCAATGTTTATGGTCATCTGGCGGGTTCGGCTTTTCTGATCCGTGGGCCTGATGGAGCTTTAATAGCGGCTGGCGGTTTTGGCATTCTCGACCTTTCTGTGCTGGCTGCTAAAATGCATGATGCGTGGGCTAGCATTTCCTATGCCATACACAGTTTAAGTATTCGCAGGCTTATTATTGAGGATGATTCTATCACTATGGTGCGTTAGCTCCGCCAGGATCTGAGCGATCCTATTCTGTCCAACCCGATGATATGTGACATTCGGTCTATGCTTCACCAGGCTGATATTGTTTAGATTCAGCACATTTATCGGGAAGCGAATTCAGCGGCTGACTGGATTGCTGCCCAAGTTGCCCATCATTCAGGACCGTGGTGCTGGATACCGGGTGATCCGTGCCCACCTGTGCTTGCTCAAATTTTGTATTCTGATAAATTGGGTTTGACTCAACCTAGAATGGTGTGATCGCCCGTTTGTACCCAAAAAAAAAAGCAGCATTTTCCAAGCAGACCTAAGGACAAAAAGTCATGGAAGAATTTATTTAAAAAAACATCAACAACAATTTGTAATTTTCTATATTTTAGCTATTCTTATTTGTGGAAATGAATAAATTAAATTTAAACAGCAACATGTAAAAGATATCCAGGCATAGATGGATATTGCACTTGCAACATTTTCAATCATTTTTTTCATTTATAGTATAAAGACAGACAAAAAAAAAAGAAACTCTATAGTTTCTTTGAAAACAGATAGCTCTATGCAATTCAACTTCTATATGCGTGAATACCAGATTCTTTCATCAGGCTACTTTGAAGCGGCGTGCTGCTAATAGGATCCGGAGATTAGTTGATGATGAGGGGAATACTCAGGAGGATACCCAATCTATCAAGGGAGCTGCTTCTTCACTTTTTCCAGTCTAGATGGGCTGATTCTTTGGTGAGGGGGGCCCGGTTATTCCGATTCCGGATTTGTGAAAGTCTCTTCCTTGGATAACAGTATGCTTGTCAGATCTATTACTGCGAAGAGATTAGGGCGGCCTTTTGGGATCTTGGCCTGGATAAGGCCCCTGGGCCTGATGGGTTTCCGCCTTTCTTTTATCGTCATTATTGGGACATTGTGGGACAGGAGGTGGTCCTGGCATTCAGTCTATTTTCCTAGCTAAATAATTCCTGCAGAATGGAATCAGACCTTATTTCTTTGGTGCCCAAGCGTCCTGATGCCTCCCTTCCTCAGCATTTTCGGTCCATTAGTCTTTGCACTACTCTTTATAAGGTCTGTGCTCGGCTTTTAGCTCGCCGCCTTTCTCTGGTGATTCCTCGCCTTATTTCTGCTGAACAAGGGGCGTTTATTAGAGGGCGTTCTATTTCAGATAATATTCTCATTGCCCAGGAGTTTATGTATGATTACAGAGAGCACCGGCCAGGAGATGTCTTATGGCTGTTAAACTTGATATGGAGAGAGCCTATGACAGACTGAGTTGGGCCTTTTTGCACCGCTCTCTTACGGAGTTTGGGTTTGATGGTTTGTTCATTGAGTGGATTATGGCTTGCATACAGACGCCGTCTTTTTCTCTAATTATTAATGGGAGTCCGACCAGATTTTTCACTCTACTGTGGGATTCGACAGGGATGCCCTTTATCCCTTGTTTATTCTGGCTGTGGATGATCTGTCTCGTGCTTTCTATCAGGCTCAGAGAACGAAGGATTGTCCCATTTATGGCTGGCGTGGAGGGCCCTATGATTTCTCATCTCCTGTTTACGGACGACTGCATTCTCCTGGGCCAGGCTTCTATTGTTAATGCGGCGTCATTCTATTCTATTATTCAGCGATATTGTCAGGCTTCGGGTAAGAAGGTTAATTTTCTTAAGTCCTCTATATGTTTCAGCCCGAAGACTCCTAGATCTATCAGGGAAGCCATTATTACTTTGTCGGGTATTTCTACTCAGACTAACATGTTTATGTATTTGGGGATTCCTATCACAGGGAGACGTCCCCGTTGCTCTGACTACTATGAGCTTGAGAGGAGAGTCCATCAGCGTATGGAGGGGTGGCAGGTTACTGGCCTTTCGATGATGGCCAGAATTATCATTATTCGCTCGGTTCTCTCCTCTCTTCCCTGTACCTTCTGTCTAATTCTGTTATTCCTATTACCTGCCTTAAGAGGATTGAGAGATGTTTCCGTGATTTTCTGTGGACTTCTATGCAAGAAGGTCATGGTACTCATCTTTATCCTGGGATACGGTCTGCATGCCTATCCAAGATGGCGGACTTGGGATCCAGTCTCTGATTGTTAGAAGGAATGCCCTTCTTGCCAGACATGCTTCTAGATTCCTCCTGGAGCCGCATTGTCTTTGGAGTACCCTGATGCGTGCTAGGTATGGAGCCTGGACGCCGGACTTACATATCAGGCCACCTCGAGGCTGCTCCTCTTTTTGGAAGGAAATTTATCGGTTTGGATAGTCTATCAGGGGTAATGTTTCTTGGATGATTGGAGATGGATCATCGATCGATGTTATTCAGGACATCTGGTTTTCTGAGCTTCCTCTCTCACGATGGCCCTCTTTTATCAGTATTGATATCCCTTCCAGTTAAGGGTTAAGGATTTGATTTCTTCTGATCCCCCAGCCTGGCATATCCCCTCGGTGACCCGTTTCTTTGGGCTGGAGCTTTTAGACGTATTCTCTCGATGCCCCTTATCCCTGGTCGTTCATCTGACTCCAGGCTTTGGCAGAGATCCTGTCTCTCCAGGGCTCCTACCAGAGATTTGATGATGATTTTCAGGCCGGGTTTCCAGCGTTCGATGGATGCTGCTTGGATTTGGAAGCTTCCCACTCTTCCCAGAGTGCAGCTATTTATTTGGAAGCTTCTGTGGGATTGTCTCCCTACCTGTCTTCTTCTCTCTCGAAGGGGTTTGTCGATCCAGCCGTGTTGTCCTTTATGTAGGGTGGAGGAGGAGTCCTCTGAGCATGCTATCTTCATTTGCCCCAGAGCGAGACAGATCTGGCATATGATGGGTTATTCTGTCAGGATGGACGATCTGGGTTCACCTCGCTCTTCTTTCTTCCTTGATATTCGTAGAGCTTCTCTGCAGAGGTGTAGCCTTTGGGTTGCCACGGCTTATCATATTTGGTTATCGAGAAACCAGATTCTTTTCACGGATGATCCTATGTCTTCCCTTAGGATTATGAGGAAAATCAGATCTTTGGTCGCGGACTGTGCCCGGGTTGGTTCTAACGTCTCTGGCCTCTGGGGATCCTCTGCTACTACGGCAGCGAACCGGCATACGGTGTTCATCTACTGGGATCCCCCTCTTCCAGGGTTCGTTAAAATCAACTTTGATGGAAGTGTCTGTGGCAGAGCTGCTGGTTCTGCTTTCGTCATCCGTGGCCCTCAGGGTGAATTGTTGGGAGCGGGTGGTTTTGGTACTATTGACTCCTCCATCCTGATGTCAGAGCTTTATGCGGCCTAGGTGGGCATTTCTTATGCCGTTAGGACTCTTCAGGCTCATAGGTTATTCATTGAGGGTGATTTTATATCGGTTATTTCCTGGCTGCAGAAGAAGAATTACCATTATGGCCCTGCTAATCCGATGCTTATGGACATTCGGTCTATTCTGTATGAGGCTAACTGTGCTCAGATTCGTCACATTTATCGAGAAGCCAATTCGACGGCGGACTGGGTAGCGTCTTTTGTGGCCCAGCATGCTGGTTCATGGATATAGAAGCCGAGCAATTCCTGCCCTTCTTTATTACAGCAAATTTTGTATTCGGATCTTTCTGGACTGACTCGCACTAGGCTAGTGTGATCGCCCGTTTGTACCAAAAAAAAAAAAAAAAACTTCTATATGCGTGCGCACACGTGTGCGTGTTAAAATACTACTATGCCTTAATCAGATTGATCGATGTTCCTCAAATGTATTAGAAGAATCCAAACTTTTTACCTTACCGTAAATAAAAGAATACTGCTAGCAATCACCCCCTCCATCTACCGCACGGTTCCAATGCGGCAGTCAGGGATTAGTGTATTACGTGGGGTAGCCAATCACCGTCTTCCATATAGGACTGGTGAACTCGGGTGATCGGGTGATCTCTTACATTTTTCTAAACAAGAATCTATAACATACACACACAATAAATAAAATAAAGTGAATCTTTAGGGGACATGGAATTGTCTAATCTGCTTATAAGAGTCGTATCTTTAGAAACCGATTTGTATAGCTATTTAGCGTTCTTCAAACTGCTTAAAACTCTTATCTACAGTCGAAAAAAGAAATTAAATTAACTCTCAAACCAATAAAGATTCTCCAGCCAAACGGATTACCTCAGGCTCGCTGCCATCCGAGTTAAAGATCCTCATGGAGTAATCGGTGCCATTGATCCCCGGCATTGCAAAGATTACTCCATCGGCACCGATCCCAAAATTTCGATCGCAGAGCTTCACGGCCTGCTCGGGCGTAACCCTAGGCTCCAAGGAATCCCTATTATCGACCTATATCAAAGATAAGCTCCACAATAACAGGATCAGGAAGAAGTCCATAACCAAGAAATCAGGAATCACAGATAGAGAAGGGGATGGCATCGCGAACCATGATGAAATCGTTGCCAAGACCCTGGTATTTGACGAAATGGAGGAGGCCGGACTCCTTCCGATCCAAGAAAGAGGTATCGGGGGACTTTTGGGGGGCTTCGACGCTCATGGAAGCCGCCGGCGATAGAGAGCTAGGGTTTCGGAGAACGAGGAAGGGTCTGTGTTGGTGGAGAGATGGAGGGAGCCGAAGCGGAGAGATCGAGGAGAGAGAACGGAGAGAAGAGTGCGAGAGAGCGAAGGAGATAGAGGCAGCCATCGTCGTGGGCGTCAGCCGGCTCCCTTTCGAGCGCTGGCAGGTTCAAATAGGGCCGGCCTCCACGGTCCCCTCTGGCGTCGCCGCAGAGGGTAATTGTGGACTGCTAGGCTAGCAGATCGGGGTTTAACTCTTCGGCGGAGCGCGGTCCGGCTCAAATGTTACCACGTTGCCTTCAGCCCGTTTGGTACGAATGAACATTATAAAACCCTTCCGATTTTTACCTCAAAAAAATACTTTTTATTTTTAACTTGTCCTTAAAACACAGTAAATTTTATAAAGTTATTAAAAAAAATAAATAAATAAAGAGGAGTAGAAGTTCAAGAAAAGGTGATTGGGTTGTCTAGTGGCTCGGCTCTAACCATCCTTCTCAATTACATGCAAAATAAAAATAAAAGTTAATGCTGGCATACATAACGTGAAAGATTTTGTGTGACATTGCCAAGTAAACCGTAAGGCGTTTGAATTAATCTTAATGGACTAGATTAAGCCCAAACATAAGTTTAAATCTTAAATGTAATAATTAATCTGTGCATGCATGCGGTAGAAATATTTTCATTCTTTTCATGCCACACGAACAGTCACACACAAGCGGATGCATGCATAGATCAACCATCGCATATAGTGTGCACCTTTCTACACCATTTGTGATGCACAAAAAATTTCTTAAACCTTAGACAGAGGCCAATCTAACCCATCGGTAGCCTTTAAGGTCCAAAACCAATCTGAGTTAGGCACTTCTGTGGGCGTGTTTAAATGAATTACAATTAAGGCTCCTTTGGAATTATCCAGCTGAAAATACCATTAAAACTGTAAATAGATTAGGTCAACTCATGACCTAGTCTCAGCATATTTTATATTTAAAAACCCATGCCCAATCTAAATTTTGGATTAGATCTAATATTGTATGTTTTTGTCCTAATCCAATCTAAGCACAGTTTGTCTTAATCCATAAACATCAATTATATATTTTTTTATTTTGATTATTTTTATTGATTTGTTGAATAAGCTTCCATTTAAACTAATTCTTCTTTTTATATTGATAATTAAATTTCTTTCATCTTTTTTTCTTAATTATATCAAAATATTTATATTTTATTATTAGTTTAGTATGTTTTTTATTTAAATTTGTTAATAAAATTTATATTTAATTATTAAGTATAAATTATAAAATATTAATTAAATGCTTGACTCAAATACAAACATGATTCAATCTAACCCTATCATGAACCTCTATGTTTTTAATTGGATCAGAATTATATTGATCTCGAACAGACCAAAATAACCTGTTAGTTTTAAAATTATTTTCACATATCCAACCCGATTAACAAATTGCTAGGTGGAGTCTAAAATTTTGACTTAAATATAAAATCAAATCAAATTAGGATCAAGCATTATTTGACCTAGTTTGATCATTTGTAGCCCTAATTACAAATTATTTTTTATATGTTCTAAATCATAATGGTTGGAAATTATCAACACTCTTTGAGGATTGGGCCTTGCTTAGATGTTACCTTGAGTATGCGTTGATATACAACGAGTTGTGACAATATAAGAATCAACTCACCTCTATTGATGATGGGGCTAAAGAGATCGAAGCAAAGAGCGTTAGGTGTACGGAGTTCTTCCACTCGGCGATGGGTTTAAGAGGGCTGTCCTCTTTCTCCATTCTTGTTTATTCTCTCTGCCGATGCTCTATCCCGGGAGCTTTCTTTGGCAACGCGGACTTCTGACATCGACCCTTATGCTGCTGGCCCCCTTGGCCCTTCGCTGTCCCATTTACTTTTTGCTGATGATTGTCTTCTGCTGGAGAGGGCTACTACCAGTAATGCCTCCACCTTTGCTTCCATCCTTCACTCCTACTGTCATGCCTCGGGGCAATGTGTCAATCTCAGCAAATCACTTATTTGTTTTAGTCCGAGGACGTCCCGTTCTGTGAAGAGGGCTATATCTCAGATTATGGGCATTCCTTCTCAGTCTGATCGGATGTCCTATTTGGGGATTCCTATTTCTGGGAGACGACCTCGGTGTTCGGACTTTAGTTATCTGGAGAGGCGGATCCGTGATCGTCTGGACGGCTGGCAGGTGTCTGGTCTCTCTATGATGGCGCGGATTACCCTTATCCGGTCTGTGCTCTCGTCGATGCCTGCCTATCTTTTATCTAACACTGCTATTCCGTTGGCTTGTCTGCGGAAGATTGAAAGATATTTTCGTGATTTTCTTTGGGCTTCGAATCAAGATGGCCACGGTATTCATCTTCTGGCTTGGGACTCTGTCTGCTTGCCTTTGGCTGAGGGTGGTCTTGGTATCCAGTCGTTACTTCTCAGGAGAGAGGCTCTGACAGCTAGGCATGCCTCCCGGTTCGTTCTTGATCCGAATTGCCTGTGGAGTTCTTTTATGCGTGCCAAGTATGGCAGCTGGAACTCTTCATCTATTCCTCAGACTTCCCGGGGGCATTCTTTTTATTGGAAAGAGGTCTGTCGTCATGCTTCGACTATCCTGGACTGTACCTCTTGGATCATCGGGGATGGTTCTTCGGTGGATGCCATTCAGGATGCTTGGATTGCTGACCTTCCTCTGTCGCGGTGGCCCACTTTTATCTGCTCTGATACTCCTCATGGTATGCGTGTCAGTGACCTTATATCTGACGACTGCCCTTCCTGGTCGCATTCTCGAGTGGCTAGTTTCTGCGGGACTGAGCTATGTCGGCGTATTCTTTCCATACCTCTGTCTCCATCTGCTAGTACTGATACCAGGGTCTGGAGGAGATCATGCTTGTCTCGTGCTCCCATGAGGGACCTCCTCTCTATGTTCAGAACTTATCCTCAGGATTCGAGGGACTGGGATTGGATTTGGCAACTGTCCGTTCACCCTCGAGTGCGTCTTTTCATCTGAAAACTTGCTCAGAGTATTTTTCCTACCTGCTTCCTTCTCTCGCATCGTGGATTGAGTATTCAGCCTACTTGCCCGGTCTGTGGAACCGATGATGAAACTATTGATCATGCCATATTCGATTGTGCCAGGGCTCGTCAGATTTGGCAACTCTCTGGTACTTACCCCTGGGTGCACAGTCCTGAATCCCACCATATTTCTTTCCTGAGATTACTGAAGCAGGGTTTAGGAGGGCCTACTCACCAACGGGGATCTCTCTGGGCTTATGCTTATCAGATTTGGCTTTCCCGGAATCAAATTGTCTTCTCAGATACGGTTCATTCTCCTCGTAGGGTGCTCAGGACGGCTTCCTCCCTCTTTGCTGAGTATTCATCCCATCAGGAGTCCTTTGATTTTGCGAACCTTGGACACTAGGTCTCCCCTGCTGCTGCGGCAGCGAACCGTCGTACGGTTTTCATTTCTTGGGAGCCCCCTCCTCCAGGGTTTGTTAAAATTAACTTCGATGGGAGCGTCCGGGGTAGATGTGCTGTCTCTACTTATGTCATTCGTGATGCTGATGGCAGGATGCTGGCGGCTGGAGGATTTAGCCTTCTTGATCCCTCGGTTCCTATGACGGAGCTCTATGCGGCTTGGGCGGGTCTATCCTTCGCCATTCGGACTCTAGGCGCCCGCAAGCTCATCATTGAAGGGGACTCTATCATAGTCATTCAATGGATTCGTCAGCAGTATAGATCCTGTTTGCCCTCTATTCCTATCTTATGTGATATCCGAGCTTTGATCTTGGAAGCATCCAACATTCAGATCCGTCATGTCTATCGCGAGGCTAATGTTGTTGCGGACTGGATTGCGGCCAGGATGGCCTCTCACTCTGAGCAGTGGATATGGAGACCAGGCGACTGCTGCCCTCTGGTTTTGTCTCAGTTATTAGTTTCTGATGTAACGGGTTCGTCCCGACCTAGGGTGGTGTGAATCACCGTCTGTACCAAAAAAAAAAAAAAAAAAAAAGAGCGTTAGGTTACAACGAGAGATACTTTAAATCCCTCAATGCATGCAATAAAATTTGAATTGGATTATGATTCTATCCAAACAAATGCCTAATTTTGATTTTAATTTCAGAGCATTCCCATGAATCATATAACTCTAAATAATTTGTTGATTAATAAAGGCTGTAAGAATCATTCGGCTAGCTCATGCCTACATACTATAAAGCACAATGATATCAAGCCTATTATTATCCACCCTTAAAAAAAAGAAGGAGAAAGAAAAAAGTTTGATCCACAATAAGTAAAAAATATTCATTAAAAAAAGTAATAAATAATATTAAGTTGACATAATTTTATCAGCAAATTAATAAAATTAATAATTTGATTAATGCATGCATGGAACGACGTAAAGGAGAGCAAGGTGAAGCGGTGTCTTAAGCTTTACACAATGTGACCTTCAATCTTCGCTATTACAACTATATTTTTAAGAGAAAAACAGGGGGTATCAATACATTGCTAGGTTTACGTTCAAAAAGAGGTGCACTTATCAAAATTTAAATAATTTTAAAATCATGAAGCGAAATTCAAAAAAAAAGTGATAGAAATTATTTTTTAATTATTATTTTTTATGAATACATGCAATATAATTCTTCCTGGCCTCTAAACGAATTGAAACAAAATGAATTATACTAATTTAGTAAATAAAGATGCAAGTTAAATGCTACTCAAATGGATTAGATGATGCTATCACCATTCAAATATCATTAATCATATGATTATTACCATTACGTAACATACCTAGGTAGCATTTAAATTTTATTCGCTAAATAAAAGAATCAAATGGGAGCTATATGTGGAGCCGTTTTTCAAACCGGTGCGTTTTGGCACCGGTTTTAAAGCTAAGGGGTGGGATCCAAACTTATTATGAAAATGGCGTTTTTCCATTGCCACATCCCCCTCCCTCCTCGGCCCAGCTGTCAGCTGGGGTGCTTACAGGGAATGGAAAGAAATTGCCACATGAAGTGGCGATTTCATTTCATGAAATCACCACTTCATGTGGCGGTTTCATGAGGAGCGAAATCGCCACATGGTGTGGCGATTTCAGGGTGAAATCGTCACTTCAAGTGGCGATTTTCTCCAAATAAATCACCACACCATGTGGCGATTTCTACCCTAAAATCGTCACACCATGTGGCGATTTCATCAGTTTCCCCTTGTCCTGAGAGCCAATTGACGGACTTCCTTTTTAAAGAGGAGGCATGTGCCCTATGGGTTAAACGGCCTCTAAATCGCCCTTGCTCCATCCAGATAATTGCCACCTCTTAAACGGCACCGTCTCTGCCTTTTTTGTCGGATTGTGTGTACTCCGCATTTAGTTCCCATCAAGGTATATTCACATTTCCTTCTTAAACTAATTTTTATATGCATTCTCATATTCCCTTCTTAAACTGATTTTTATATGCATGAGATGTGTGTTTATACATTCCCTCGTATAACTGATATTAATAGATTTTTTTGACAAAGAAGAAAGCATAAGATATGTATTTTTTGATCTATGTATAGAGATGGAAATAGGGAGCATAAATAAACATGAAAAATATTTGTATTTTTATGTATCATATGGATGCACATGGATATTTATGTTTTATTTTAGCTATGATATCATCATGGGAGATTAAATGTTTTATCTTAACATGTTCCATATGGATCTTGGGAACCAATATGTGCTAAATGCTACTAAAATATATGCATATTTATTTATTTTTTTTATAGCTGATCGAAGATAAATTTTGATCACGTTTTTTCAGATGAAAACTGTACGTGTTCTGCTATATTATGATGGATCAATTGAACATGGCGGCCAAGAAGGGATACATTATAATTAACCTCCACGTAAATGTTTGAAATTGAGCACGAAAACATGCTTTGCTGAGTTGGTTGATCAGGTACATACAGTTCTAACAATTCCAGTACAGAGACATATCATCAGATTGATGTGGAGATCTCCAACATTGCATCAAAAATATATGCTTCTTCCAATTGAGGACGACGACGATGTGGAGCACATGTTGACATTTCTCTCGAAGTGTTCAGAATATCGGTGTATTGAACTCTATGTTTTAAAGGATGATGTTCCAGAGCCATATAGTGTTGGTCATATAGAGAATGTTAGAGACAATTCTCCTATAGCCCAGCAGCAGGAACATGTCGATGTTCTATTTGCAAGCAAATGGGTCATTGCAGACGTCGTTGTCCTAATGTAACTGGTGGACCTTCAGGATCATAAATTTATATACTCTTTAAGTAAAATGGCCATTCTTGTGCCTATGATGTACTTGTCTTAGGAACAAGACTATATATTGATGCATTTATGACGTACTTATGCCTATGATCGAAAATTTATGGATGCATTTGATGACGTGAGTTTCGATTGAGCTTCGATCAAGTTTCGATTGAGTTTCGGTCGAGTTTTGATTGAGTTTCGGCAATTGATGTCTTTCTATTTTGCATTTGGCACTCATGGAAATGCACAAAAAATTTCTGACTGAAATGAGTTTTAGGGAGGGGGGTTGGGGTAATTTCTACTGAATTTTAAGTCCCCCATATGACAACCCTCGGCCTGGAAACCTGAGAAAATCGCCACTTGGAGTGGCGATTTCAGGGTTGAAATCGCCACTCCAAGTGGTGATTTCCTCCTTCCGCCTAGTGACGGGTCCTGCCTGAAATCACCACATGAAGTGGCGATTTGCAAGTGGCGATTTCATCCTTCACCCAGCCACCGCTAGGGCTGGCCTGAAATCGCCAAATGAAGTGGCGATTTCAACCCAGAACAGCCTTCAACCAAATGCTTCAGCCTCATTCATGGGGCGATTTCCTTAGATGAAATTTCCAAGTTTAAGTGGCGATGGCGATTTCAACCCAGAATCGACCGAAATTAAACCAAAACCTGATCGAAACTCGAAACTTGACCGAAACTCGAAACTTGACCGAATTTGAACCAAAACTTGATCGAGACTTGACCGAATTTGAACCAAAACTTGATCGAAACTCGAAACTCGACCGTAACTCAATCGAAACTCAACCAAAACTCAACCGAAACTCAACCAAAACTCAACCGTAAATGTCAATCATGACAAAAAGTAAATGCATTAGAAGAACACATTCTCATAAAAATTAAAATTTTCTAATACATGAAAAAAAGAATTTTTACATCAGTTGGTTTGAGTACAACAATCTAGAAAACCTAGGTTCCACATCCTCGTCGAGGAGGTCGGCGAATATGTCCAGTCCTTCGGCTATAGGTCGCCACGGTATAGGATCCTCATCAATCACCTGAGATACCCCCTCCTACGTGGGGATCGAGCTAGCATGGAAAACATCATGCATAGCAGCATCCAAATGTGATCGGGAGACATCAGCATCCTCAATGATCTCGGCGATGTCCGCATCAGCAATGTCATCAATGCGATATGCATTGTGATTTCGACAGGCAAATGTACCCTCCCCGGCATCCCTCCTCTGCGAATACTCGTGTACTAATGGGGACCGCATGCAAGAAGGCGATGGGGTATAATGAAATGTCTCCATCATCGGATCAACATCGGCTCGTGTGGACTCCGGCACCTCCAGGTAGAGTGCTAAAGGAGCTGTGCTCCGAACGTGTTAATTTCCGATGACAGACAATGTACCATGCGCCATCGTCGTTGCGCTTCTCAAAATCTGTAGCCGCTCATCATCCACTGGGGCGGCTAAAGCCTGCTCGAGCTCCACAGTCAACTGTTGAAATCTCTCATGATGCATATAATATGTCAATAAAAATTCATATGAAAGCTTATGAAGTTGAAAGAAAAGATACCAAAAATAAAAATAAAAATAGTACCAAAAACTCATATGAAGTGCCTTCCCCTTCGTAGCCCCTTGTACTATACTCAGAGCGGCCTACACATATTCGAGTGATGCTCCTAAACCAGGCCATATAATCGGGTGTGCATGGGAATTCTGCTACTATAGGCTCTCCCATAATCAGATGCTGACGCCGTGCATTCCATGTTGCAATATAAATCCCATGCACGGCGTCCCATGCAGCATTTGACCTCCCCCGTCGATCAATCTGATGAAGATGTAGCGACGTATCGCATGGACATGGTATGGACTAGCGACATCCAAATTGACGAAGCACCCAGTCCGGCAAATGCCACTCAACTACATCAAAACATATCAGTGGGATCCGTGCCATCCAAATATCCGAATTAACCAAGCAGCTTGGAGGTAAAATAGAGATAACTGCCAGCGAGTAAGGACACCATAAGAACTGCATAGAAAAAAATTAATTAATTATTAATCAACATAATGAATCGATCTAATTGAATTCCATATTACAACATGACATACCCATTGTTCACTATCATCCAATACATCCAACTGGTCCCTATAAGCACGTAGTGTATGGGTTGGAATATTTTTCATGTTATATCTTGCGTGACATCTATACCCCCACGGTGCACCTAAGTGCTAATCATCATCGGCATCCGAAGGTCTAGCCTCTGGAATCCCGAGTCTCGTGGGATGGAAAATAGGAAATCGTTCCCATACCCAAATATGCATGTTCGGATAATTCAAAATGTTAATTAACAATAAAAATTGCCTCGATCTCAGACATAAGAATAAAGTGTTTACCTGTAGCAATGGGAGGTATCTTTCGATGTTAGATTGGGTAGGGCTAGTTGCACGACATAGTGCTCTATATAAACCAGCCAGCGTAGCCGATCCCCAACTAAGAGTGGCAAATGCCTCCAAGTCTTCCAGAAATGGCATGTACATCAACTTAACTAAATTACTAGAGGTATCCGGAAGCATCACTCCACCAATGATTCGAAGAAGTTGTCCCCTCATGAACTGCTGGACAATCTCATCATCCACATCTTCATCCAAGTGAAGGTCGCGATAGAATTGATCGAAGAATGCTAAACAAAAATGACCTTTCGAAAATGCTTCGACGGGAGGTACAACACCAAATAACCTCCCAAATATAGCCTGCCACTCCGAAATGGTATGGCGCGGATCTAACCCAGTAACAGCGGAACCATCAATCCGAAGGCCACTCAAAATACTGACATCCTGTAATGTAATGGCCGCCTTACCAAAAGGTAGATGAAATGTGTGGGTCTCTTGCCGCCATCTCTCAACCATTGCAGAAATAAGGCCGACATCCAGTTGAATCTGGCCAATCCGATATATGCCAAACATGCCGACATGATCTAGATAGTACTGCACTCGTGGGTGTGACATTCCCGGTGTCTCTTTCCATATATGTGCGTCATGCCGACAGCATCTAAGAACCGGTAACTCCTGAAAAAAAAATCAATGATACATTCGCATTAACATAAACACATGTAAATTAATTAAGGATCGTTAATCAATAATACACACCTCGCCCTGAAATATGCAACATCTATGCAACCATTGCAAAGTGAGAACAGTAGGATCATGAGGCCCTGAATCTAAAATATTATGAGACATGTCTTGATAATCTAACAAAACAAGTTAAAAGAATCATTTTAAACATCTTAGACAGTAATAAATTATTTTATACATTGAAAAGATAAATACATAAATTATAGTATTACATTGATATATACAAGAATAGTTTAAAAAAAAACATGAAACAAACTGGTCATAAGCCCACAGTATTATAATGGCTCATGGAAGCATCATAATTGTGTTGGTTTAGAGCAGCATGTGTAGAGGCTGAAATTACTTCCAGGTTACCTTTGTGATAAGATCACATTACGAATTACGAGGCATTCTTGTCCATGTCATGGACTTCTATGAACCAAAACTCATTTCAACTTAGACCAAAAAAACAACCATATATATATATATATATATATATATATATATATATATATATATATATATATATATATATATATATATATATATATATGTGTGTGCGCGCGCGCGCGCTATGATATTTACATTCCATTTAATGATGCTTCTGAAACACATTTCATCAGTGACTTCACATTTGCTCAAGCGTCGAAGGTGAGAAAAATTTAGCACATAAATAGATTGGTTAATCATGGATGGCATGGTTACTCAATTCATAGTACTAAACCTTTCTCTACTAAAAGGCATCACCAACTCGGTTTGCTTCAATCTAAACATTCAGATTAAATACCAAAAGAGGTCCCTAAATTACAAAAAGAGCCATTCACATCCCCAATACCACGAGGAAAATAGAAAAAAAACATATCTTAGACAATAATAAAAATTAAACATTTACCATGCCATTCCCCTTCCAGTTGCACTTCCCCACAAAAAAAAAACAAAGAAAAAAGAAAATACCTGGAATGCTTCTGAATGCTTCCTAGCGAGGAATGTCGGCGGGAAAGGTCGCTGCACTCGGAACCCGCTTGCCGGCGAGCAGGCTTGGGAACTCGGGAAGATGGGGAGGTTGCCGGGGAGTAGATCGCCGGGGATAAGCCCGATCGGGAAGAGAAGGGGGGAAATCTTTACCGCTCGGGAAGAGAAGGCCCGATCCCCGCTCTCGGCTTTAAGCTTGAGAAAATCGCCACACGATGTGGCGATATCAAGCTTACTGAAATCGCTGCATCGTGTGGCGATTCAGCAAGCTTGAAATCGCCACAGGAAGTGATGACTTCACTTAACAGAAATCGCCACTTGAAGTGGCGATTTCAGCTCAGAAATCGCCACTTCATGTGGCGATTTCTGTTTCCCCCTCACCCCTCGCACTGACGAGGATGAGCGGACGTGGCAGCGAGGCTGAGCGGACGTGGCATGGGAAAACGTCATTTGAAATGACGTTTTTCCCTTTAACATAATCTCTGTAAAATCTTTGGATCACATCCTTTGGCTTTAAAACCGATGCCAAAAGGTATCGATTTGAAAAACAACTCGCTACACGTGTGTGAAAGTCAAAGAGTGGATAACCTATTGTTGAATGATGCTTTATTTTATATTTGTTTATGAGAAAGTACATGTCACTTTTAAGACAATTTGCAAGTACTTTCTCATAAATAAATAAAATAATAAAATATTACTCTTAAAAGTGGAGTCATTTTTTAAACCGGTGCCAAAAGGCACCGGTTTTAAATGAAAGGGATGAAATCCGTTGTTATTATGGAAATGGTGTTAAAGGAAAAATGCCATTTCAAATGGCGTTTTCCCCCAGCCACATCACCCCCCCAATGCTCGGCCCCAGCTGGGTTGCTGACAGGGACCGAGCAGAAATCACCACATGGTGTGGCGATTTCAGCCAAATGAAATTGCCACACCGTGTGGCGATTTCAATGACAGTGGGAATCGCCACTTCATGTGGCGATTCCTACTGGGATTGAAATCGCCACACCGTGTGGCGATTTCAACAGTGTCCCCCCGACCGAGAGGCTGCGATCGGGGGGATTCTTTTTAAGGGCCTGGGCGCCCTTTTTTTCTCCTCCGCTTGCCACACACGCCGACTCCTCCGCTCGTCGATTCTCCGTTGCTCGCCAGAGATAAAGGTTGTTAGGGTTCTCCTGTACATACCTTAAGGCTTCTGCGCGTCTTGTGTTGAAGTATTTAACAAGACGATGAAATGTCATCTGCACACACGTAGTAATTGAAACATTTCTAGCTCCCCTCAACACGCAATTAAAAACTTCCGAGAGATTGGTTGTCAATGTACCGTAGCGAAAGCCCCCGTCATGTACCAATGTCCACTTCTCCGGCTCTAACTTCAATAGCCAAGTCCAAGCTTCTGCATTGACTGTTTTAATCCTTTCCATCAGAAAGTTAAACTTCCGAAGCTGATGTTCGCTCCCTGCTTTCCATACTGCTCTTTTCAACTGAACATTTGAGAATCTCGAGTTGAAATTACTGCAAACATGTCTCAAACAATATCGATGATAAGCTCTTGGTGGAGCCCATCCAATTTCATTATCAGCTATGACACTTAGTATATTAGGATGTCGGTCAGATATAAGACAAATGCCATTTCTATCTTTCACAACATGCCTCCTAAGCCTCAGCAAAAATCAGCTCCAGCTAGCTGTACACTCTTTATCCACAATTGCATAGGCCAGTGGAAATATCCTATTATCGGCATCAGTGCCTGTCGCGATCAGCATCTTCCCTCGGTACTTTCCATAAAGATGTGTTCCATCAATAGAAATCACCGGGAGACAATACTGAAACCCCTCAACAGATGGTTGAAATGCCCAAAATATATAATTCAGGACCCGTTCAGAAGAACTTGCTTCACTGTAGAAATCCCAACATACAACTGTTCCAGGGTTAGCATTCTGCAGTGCAAGCATGTATTTAGGAAGCTTTGCATATGACGGTTCCCATTCACCAAATATATCAATCAATGCCCTCTGCTTTCCATGCCATGCTTTGGCATATGACACTGTATAGTAAAATTGTTCTGCAATGGTTGCTATAATAGCTTCAATATTCACACTTGGATCTTTCTCCACAATGTGTCGAACAGCATGGCTAATAACTCGAGATGTAATATGTTTGTTATCCCAAGTTAAATTACTGAATAAATAAGAGTGCGGCCCTTCATACCTTGTGATCTCAAAAAATCCATGCTTCTTCAACTTGGTAGCACGCAACCTCCACGGACACCGTTGGGCAGTACTTGAAGAGGCACATCTTACAGACCAAAATAGTTTCTTTGACTCCACCACATTATATGTGCGATGCTTCTTGATGTGATACATTTCACATGCTCTCTTCAGTTCATCTTTAGTATTAAACAATAATCCTTTAGCAAACTCAGTCATTGATGGATCCCAAATTGAGATTTGAAGGGCAACTCTCTTGGAGTACTGACACATCCACCATCATGCAAATTTAACTCATTATAAAATTTCGGTACTTGTTCATATGCAAAGGCTTGATGATCATGTACCTGAGTTGGAATATGTTCTGGATGAGTATATGCAGGAATGGAACTAAAGCCAGTGTCATGAACTACCACGTCTCCATATGACTCTTCATCTTCATTGACTCTTCATATGAGTCATCATGTTCAGGCCAATAGTCATCATCTGCACTTTCGTCTGACTCCATTTCCTGACTATCAATATTACACTGATTGTTTACCACATCATCACTTTGCACAGCTGGCATAAATCCCTCAATCATTGGGAAATCCACTGGAGTCCTAACCTGTTCCTGCTGCTGGGCTATAGGAGAATTGTCTCGAACATTCTCTATATGACCAACACTATATGGCTCTGGAACATCATCCTTTAAAACATAGAGTTCAATACACCGATATTCGGAACACTTCGAGGGAAATGTCAGCATGTGCTCCACATCGTCGTCGTCCTCAATTGGAAGAAGCACATATTTTTGATGCAATGTTGGAGATCTCCACATCAATCTGATGATATGTCTATGTACTGAATTGTTAAAACTGTATGTATCTGATCAACCAACTCAGCAAAGCTTTTCCCGTGCTCAATTTCAAACATTTACGAGGAGGTTGATTATAATGTATCCTTCTTGGCCACCATGTTCAATTGATCCATCATAATATAGCAGAACATGTACAGTTTCCATCTGAAAAAAGGTGATCAAAATTTATCTCCGATCAGCTACAAAAAAAAAAAAATTTAAATATGCATAAATTTTAGTAGCATTTAGCACATATTGGTTCCCAAGGTCCATATGGAACATTTAATCTCCCATGATGATATTATAGCTAAAATAAAACATCAATATTGCTATCTTCTTTGTCAAAAAAATATATTAATATCAGTTATATGAGGGAATGTATAAACACACATCTCATGCATATAAAAATCAGTTTAAGAATGAAATGTGAATCTACCTTGATGGGAACTAAGTGCGGAGTACACACGATCTGACAAAAAAGGCAAAGAAGGTGCTGTTTAAGAGGTGGCAAATATCTGGACGGAGCAAGGGCGATTTAGGGAGCCATTTAACCCGTAGGGCATAGGCCTCGTCTTTAAAAAGGAAGTCCACTGATCGGGTCTCGGGTGGGAGGGATTCTGATGAAATCACCACACGGTGTGGCGATTTCAGAGCAGAAATCGCCACAAGGTGTGGCGATTTCATTAAGGGGGGAAATCGCCACACCATGTGGCGATTGCTACTCTGAAATTGCCACATGGTATGGCGATTTCATTTAGGGGGAAATCGCCACATGGTGTGGCGATTTTTCATCTGAAATCGCCACACTTTGTGGTGATTTCTGCTCGGTCCATGTCAGCAACCCAGCTGATGGGCCGAGCCTGGGGTGAAGTGGCTGGGGATTTGGCATTTTCCTTTTTAACATCATTTTGATAATAACTTTGGATTCCATTCCTTTCGTTTAAAATCGATGCCTTTTAGCACCAGTTTGAAAAACGAGTCCAATGACATGTACTTTCTCATAAACAAATAAAATAATAAAATATTACTCATCAATCGATTATTCATGCCGTCCCCAAGACAGCTTGTAAGGCTTTGAGCAGAAGCTAGTGATAATAAATTAAAATTCTATAATTCAAAATTTTGAATACAAATTAATAAATAAAATTATAAGTTTATAGCGTCTTTCTTTCTTACTTAATGTGAAATTAAATTTAAAAATTGCACAGCTAAGCCCAATCGACTGCCGCTTTTTCTAGGCCCCCAAGCAATGCCACCGAAGATGTGTCACCCTCAACGTTGTTTAATCGTGATGACGTAGATTTTCTTTAACAAAAATTGAGAATGCACAGGGGGCACAATGATTAATAAAGCTTGAATCAATAGAAATTTTTATCCTTTTTTATGTTTTTTTTTTGGTACAAACGAACGATCACACTAATCTAATGCGAGTCAACCCAGATAGATCAGAGTATAAAATTTGCTGCAAGGAGCAGGACAGAGGTCACCCGGCGTCAATATCCATGGACCAGAAAGCAGAGCCACTGAAGCAGCAATCCAGTCCGCCGCCGAGTTGGCTTCGCGATATATATGACGAGTCTGAACGCAATCAATCTCCCGCAGAATAGCCCAAATATCCAACAAAATCGGATTAGAAAGAGCAGGAGGGCAATTCTGCATCTGAATCCAAACAATGACCGACATGGAGTCGCCCTCAATACAAATCCTCTGAGCATGAAGAACCCGAGCAGCATAAGAAATACCCGCCCAAGCAGGACAGAGGAGTCGAGAGAACCAAAACCTCTCGCCGCCAAAAGGTCACCATGAGGATCTCGGATAATGAACGCTGACCCAGCAATTCTTCCACGGACACTCCCGTCAAAATTGACTTTGACAAACCGTGAAAGGGGGCTCCCAAGAGATAAGAACTGTATGCCAGTTCGCTGCCGAAGCAGCAGGAGATCCCCAGTGGCCAGAGATATCCTTTTTTATGTTTAGTATTACTTTCTGATCTTATGAATTTGATCCATACTTATATAGTATAATCGTTCGACTGTACATAAAAAAAAAAAAAAACATAATAACTTATATATTTGTTTAGTTGAACAAGTAATAATGATATTTAGATCAATAGCATGTTTTATATTTAACGTTGCTACGTTGGCCAGGTGAATTAGTGAATGGAATGTGCCGAAATCCTGCACCGTATAAACGTCAACAGGGTTGCCGATTATTATCTTATCTGTCCTGCTTTCCTTCGTTTCCACTCCACTGCAAGGAAGGCGCATGCCGCAGCTTTCCAAGCTCTATCTCGTGTCCTACAACTCCCTCCAGTGCCTCGGATGGTCCTCCTCCTCCTTCTCCTCTCTCTCTCTCTCTCTCTCTCTCTCTCTCTCTCTCTCAATCCGTTCTCCATTTATGTGTTCAGGGCACTCGCTCTCTCCAGGGTTCTGGGCAGCCTCCTCGCCACCAAGTCCATCCATGGAGCATACTCCTCTGCTGGAGATCTCATCTGTGAGCGATGCGCAAACTCTTCCCAATACCTGCCCTTTTCTCTTTTTTTTTTCCCCCTTCTAACCGAAATAAAAACGCGTTTCGATAGGTTGCTGCAAACGATTTCATTCCTGGAAGTCATCCATGCGGCTGTTGGTGAGTTTATTTTCATATCGAATTGAATGCTATGTTTTGTTTCTTTATTATTCTGATTTATTTCAGCTATTATTCGGACAATTAGGATTGGTTCCCAGCGGGGCAGTGCTTGCTCTAATACAATGGGGAGGGAGGACTCACTTCTTGCTGGCCATCGTTCGCCAGATTCCAGAGGTAATTTTTAGGAAAGATGCCGTATTTAATAAAGGAAGCCAAACATTTTATTTTCTGTCTGGTAGTTCTATACCTAGGTTAGTTAATAAACGGTTTGATTAAAAAAGATGTATCTTTTCCTTAATTCATCATTTTTTTGCAATATAGATTCAATGGAAGGTAGAATTTTCCTCCAATATTTATATAACCCATCCTGTTTCAGTAAATATCTGTGCTAGGTTTATTTATTTGTGATTCCATGTGCCGATGAGCATCTAAAGGAGAACCTATTTAACTTTATCCATTTTCTGTTGTTGAGTTAATATTTGATCTGCTAATTAGTTATACAATGTTATAGACCTATCTTTCAGTTAAATATTTATTTTGCAGGTTCAAGATCTCCTTCAGTTTTCATAACCTTTATGGCATGGAGCATAACTGAGGTGCGGTGCAATGCAATAATATATTGATGCTATTATGTGTTGATCTTCTAGTTTGGTCTTTTACATTGATTGATTTTTACAGTTAAATTTGGCGGGCATTCATTCGTCTGACATGAAAATAATTGTTAAGCAAATTCCTGATGTCATGCAAATGTAATTCATAAAATAGAATATCTGCTGATATCTAGTTTGCACTACTAAGTCAGGGAATATATTTTATGCACATATCGAATTATTGCATACTTTGGAGCCTATCTTCTATTTGGATAACCATAACTCTGTAATTTCTCCCTCAATTTCTACTTTTTTTTTCTTTTTTTTTTTTTCTGAACAATCTCGATCCACTCTTCGGAAATTTCCTGTCCTAGCTTTAGCAGTTTGTGAACGAGCTTATTCTTCTTCCTCTTCATTTTTGAACCCATACTTCTCATCATATTATTTTTTTCTATCATACCTGCATCCAAATCTATCGACGATTCTTGTTTTGAATCCAGGTTATCAGATACTCCCATTATGCTTTGAGTTGCATAGGAAGTTGCCTGTCATGGCTGACCTACCTCAGGTACAAAACAGTGACACCAGATTAATATTTTCGTTTCCTTCTATGTGTATTGCATGTACATCTATCGCTCACTCATGTACAGTTCATACTATAGTATTGTGTGGCACTATCTGTTACATTCATTTGCAGTTGTTTGTTACAAGCCATATATGGAAGTCTTTGCAGTTTTTCAAATCGGAGCAATCAATGCGCACCTAGGCCACTTTGGGACTTCTGATGCAGTTTCATTCTAAGCATATATAACATCAGTTATACATGTTCTGAGCAATTTAACTGCATCATATAGCACCCATAATGTCTGCTTTTTGATATTGGTTTTGATTTAGCTAGCTAAATATCAAATTATATTTATAAACTATAACAATATTTTTGCATGCAAATATTATTTAAATTCAAGGTTTATAATGCCGTTACGTGACTCTTATAAGCCATCATATGCTGTTCTAATAGCTTTTGATTGTTGTTATGACACTAAGATCAGATAATAATAAAAAAATCTTTTCGACTTCGCAGCAGTAGGTTATATGTATCAATGCTCTATGGTACTTTTAATGATAACAAAATTATTCAAAAGGTGATTACTGTTTGCATCATGTTTGCAATGCCTTAAATCATTTTATAATGGGATTATAGCACTGAATTATAGTTCAATAGTTTTGGCCTCTAAGTATTTATATTGTTTAATCTAGCCTAAAAGTACTAGCATGATTTCCTACATATCTTCTACCACATCTATCTAATCAACTTAGATGGAATTGCAATGAAGAACTTGAAGTGTACAGCTCTTGTAGCATGGGATTAAAGTCCTTCATTTCCTGCATAACATCTGATTATACATGATGAAGATCAGATTTTTCACTTAAGAGGTACATGCTTGGTTCTTGTTGCTTCTGTGCTGTTGCCTGGTGTTGCATGTCACAAGACCGATAATGGAGTTTATTGGTTGACAATTGGTGTCCTAAGTTACTTCTGCGATATCACGTGTGATGAAAAATGATAGTTGAAGCTCCCATATTGTACCATATCACAGTAATGGTTTCATTACACTTCTGGAAAATATCTAGACTGATGTCAAGTACTGCATGTGATGTGGAAAAAACACATGATATGAGCTGTTGTTTTATGCTCATTCAATTCACATGTAGTAAAGATCTTATGTTTCTGATCAACCAAAAAAAAAATCGAGGCTTTCAGCAAGAAAGTCACCCATTTATCTTTCATCGTACAACTAGAGGTGATAGCTAGAGATTCGCCTTTATTATTCTTTTTATTGTAGAACTGCTATGAATTCAAGGACTTCACTAGTAAACTGGAGCAGTTGATCACTCTAAGTGTAATGGTAATTGCTGAGATTAGAGAGTTTGGAAGTGCTAGAACAAATGCCTCCAACAAAAATAAATAAATGGTATAAATACACATTACCCCTCTTGGGGTAAAGTCCGATTTTATTTGCCAATATATGGTTTGAAAAATGTCACTTAACCCACCTGAGGTCAGTGTCTGTCCATGACCGTTTACTGCCATTACCCACCTAAGAGTTTAAACAGTTATTATGCTTGTAACGATTTAGAAATGAGATGAAAAAGAGTGGAGAAGACGATCGAGGAATCGATTTTAGTTGGATTTTCTTCAAAAAATCAATAGATTCTTGCATTTTTAGGGATCCATTTTATCAGATTGATCGACATTGGGTGTGCACTTCAAAAAATGTTCTTCAATATGAGGTATTCTATTTCCATAAGATTTATAGGGTTTCTTCATCCGTTGACAAAGCCTTTGGATTTGGAGGTAAAGAATAAAGGTTCTTCTTTCGGATCAAGAAGAATTGGATGAGATCATTGTTCTTTGTTGCAATTCTGTGCCGATTGATTGATTGGGAATGTGGCTTCTCCTTCAACACTTCAATATCTTTAGATCCGGTGTAAAAAATGAGATTATTAATCAATAGATCTTCACCTCATCTTTTGTTTTAAGAAATTAGAATGGAAGATGTTAATAACGCAAGAGTTTATTGATTTTTCAGAAGAAAATCTGAAAAAAATTGATTCATGATCATCTTTTCTGCCCCTTTCGTCAGTCCTTTTGTCTTCATCCCTTTCTTTGAAACGTCACTGGGAAGGTGGGTAACGGCAGCAAACAGCCACGGAAACTGACTTTAGGTGGGTTAAGTGATACTTTTCAAATCACCGATGGACAAAGTAAAATCGGGCTTTACCTCAGGTTGGATAAAGTGTATTTATCCCTAAATAAATAAATAAACTGATTCATTGGCCGTTAAGGTAGAGCATAGGTGTGGGAGGCAAGATTTTGGGGAAAAACCACAGTAAGCATTAAGGATGCAAATATTTGCTGTTTGACAAGGTGAAAGATAGAAATATTCTGCTTATATACCATAAATTCCATGCGTTGTGTTGATCTGGTTTGTGGAAAGTAAGGTATAGTTGAATTGTTTTTTTCCGCAACAGAATCTGTTTCAAGTGGATCTGTGCCACTCATTTTAAAGAAAGTTTATAAGCAGCGGAATGGAAGACTGAAAACCTAGTAGTTTATTAATTATATTCGCAAGATAATAGTGTTGGCCAAGTGGATGCAAGTAGATTTGGCATTGTGTGTTCGTCTTTGTTGTTGGGATTCATCAAGATCATGTCTTCCTCTTGTTGCTTTAGTGAGTTAAGTTGATGTGGGAAGACTTGTCTGGAGCTTTGAGGTTATAATGGAGTTGCACTGACCACTGGCAAGCCATCTCTGGCATGTGGAGTTCTATGACAATAAGCTTGAAAAATCCATGATCATATTCACTGTTATACCATAAATGGATTCCATGCTTAATGGTGAACATGGCTATAGTTTTTCAGATGAAAGCGTCTTCTGGTAGATGCACTTGGATCTTAAAGGGGTGTAGACATATCTAGGATGGAGGTTGAAGCTCTGTTGTAACAGTGATTTTCATTGTTTTGCTTTATGATTTCTCTCTTCTTTGTCATCTCCTCATGAAGGTTTATTGGAAGGATCCTTCTTGAAACTCTATCTTTTCTATCTTTCATAGTGTGTTTCATTGAATCTATTATTGCCTAAAAAATGAATCCAGTTTAAGTTTCTGAAGGATTCGCTCAACTTCTTCTACCTTAGCCACACCTACTGTGAAGCCAGCGAACCGTTGAATTGGCTAGAAAGTAGAGAAGACAAGTTTTAAATCCTCTCCAACCTATGTGTTCCATCCAGTTTAGCTCTGTTAGTGAATGCTGATGTGTGTGGTTGTATTATCCTTCATTATTGAGGATTTTGGCTTCCCACCAAAAAAAAACTGATTTGCATGTTATGTTTTGGGGAGATGAATTTCAGGATTTTTTATAGCCTGTAAGAGTTCTTTCCAAGGAAATTGTTGCAATTTTTGTTGAAATATAAAAGATCGGTCTCTCATCCACCAACATGGACATTTAAAAAGAGTGTTTTTATGAGAAGTCATGCTCTGTGTGCGTACGGTAGGTCGTTAGTGTAGCTCTGAGTTAAGATTGGCTTCTGTTTTGTGCCCTTAGCTTTTTGTGCAAAATTTTGTAGGACCAGTATATTTTATGCAGCTTCCGAATTTCACTTATTTATCATTGTATTTATGCTTACGGATTCGGTGTGCCTTCTGCCCAATACAAGATATTGTGCATGCACTGATTTCTGAATCACAGAGACGATATAGTTGTTTTTTTTTTTTTTTGCTTTATCTGCCTTGTGCTACTTTATATGCAGATGCATAAATGCATGCTTACATGTAGATTAAATATCCGATAACAGTAATGTGCCTAATGTGATTTAGATCAACATGGCACTTCAAAATAGAGTAAAGCAGCGGAAATAGCATTGAGAATTACCTCCCGCCATCGTTTCGGCCTCGGGATAAAAAAAGGAAGAAACTTCTAATACTGGTTCTTCTGGTCCTTTCTCTACCCAGATCGATGGTGTGTGGTTTTCACTTCATGTAGAGCAGGCACCAGGGACCAATATTATATACACAAAATTCTCCAACAATCTCTGCCATCATAGAGATTGATGGAGCACTATCGGGCGATGGTTACGGAGCTCTTGTTACGGAACTCCTTTTGCACGCTGGTTACGGAGCTCCTTTGCACGTTCAAATTTTAAAATACATAACCACAAAATCAGGAGTTGGTTATTCCCCTGGCCAGTAGGAATCTAAATTAACCAACATTCTCCCACTTGGTCTATGTATTTTCACCATGCACGATATTAACATACGGATCATGGCGACAGTTCCTCTAAATGTGAGTATTGTCTTCCATGTATCACAATATGTTACACCTCCCAACATAGCCCAAATAACTTAATGAATAAACCCTATGTTTATTCGTGGTCCAAACATAATGATATTCCTCAAAAAAAAAAAAATGTATACAACTTAAACGAGAAATATCCAAACTGAATAAGAGTTTCATTGAAAACAAGTATATACAATGACATTACATCACGGAACTAAGTCCCATTCGCGCTACATGATCCTTGAAACCTTTAGGTGGCATGCCTTTAGTCAGAGGATCCGCGATCATCAATTCAGTGCTGATGTGTTCAATAACCACTTTCTTTTCTTTAACACGCTCTCTTATGGCTAAGTACTTAATGTCGATATGTTTACTACGACTACCACTCCTATTGTTCTTAGCCATAAAAACAGCAGCTGAATTATCACAGTACAATGTCAAGGGCCTCGAAATAGAGTCAACAACTTTAAGCCCAGATACGAAACTCTTCAACCATACACCGTGTGAGGTAGCTTCAAAACAAGAGACGAACTCAGCCTCCATAGTGGAAGTAGCAGTCAAGGTCTGCTTGGCACTCTTCCATGATACAGCTCCATCAGCTAACATAAACACGTAACCTGACGTTGATTTACGTGAATCAATACAGCCAGCAAAGTCTGCATCGCTATACCCAATGACTTCCAACTTCTCAGTCCGTCTATACATGAGCATGTAATCCTTGGTTCCTTGAAGGTATCTCATAACCTTCTTTGCAGCCCGCCAGTGGTCAACACCTGGATTACTCTGATATCTCCCAAGCATTCCAACAGCAAATGCAATGTCAGGCCTGGTACAAACCTGAGCATACATAAGGCTTCCAACAGCTGAAGCATATGGAATGGGTTTCATCTGTTCGCGTTCGAGCTCATTTTTGGGACACTGATTCAAGCTGAATCTATCACCTTTCACAATGGGTGCTACACTCGGTGAACAATCTTTCATGCGAAACCTTTCTAGAACCTTGTTGATATAGGTCTCTTGAGACAAGCCCAAAATGCCTCTAGATCTATCTCTATGGATCTTTATGCCAATGACATAAGATGCCTCACCCATATCCTTCATATCAAAGTTCTTTGAGAGAAATTGTTTCACCTCATATAGCAAACCCTTGTCATTAGTCGCAAGCAAAATGTCATCCACATATAACACAAGAAAGCAAATCTGCTCCCACTGACCTTTTGGTATATACAAACATCCATGATGTTTTCTTCAAAGCCAAATGAAGTAATAACATCATGAAATTTCAAATACCATTGACGGGAGGCTTGCTTTAATCCATATATGGACTTATTCAGCTTACAGACTAAATTCTCACCACTGCTAGAGGAAAATCCTTCTGGTTGTTTCATATAAACCTCTTCCTCTAGATCACCATTGAGGAACGCCGTTTTCACATCCATCTGGTGTAACTCTAAATCAAAATAAGCCACCAATGCCATGATTACACGAAAGGAGTCCTTTTTAGATACAGGAGAAAAAGTCTCCGTGTAATCTATTCCTTCCCTCTGAGTAAATCCTTTGGCAACAAGTCTAGCCTTATGTCTCTCAATGTTGCCTTCTGAGTCTTTCTTAGTTTTAAAGACCCACTTACAACCAATGGCTTTTACACCATCAGGCAACTTGACAAGATCCCAGACTTTGTTAGATGCCATAGAATCCATCTCTTCTTTCATGGCTTTGTACCACAAGTCAGATACATTAGAACTCATGGCTAGTGAAAACGTTTCGGGATCATTTTCGGCTCCAATATTGTAGTCACATTCTTGCAGATACACAACATAATCACTAGGAATTGCTGGTCTCCTAGTCCTAGTAGACCTCCTCAATGTTGCCTCAACATTCTCCTGTGAAACAGGATCATGTTGCTCAACAGGTTGTTCAACAATTTCGGGTATTTGCTGAACTTCAAGGTCTACTGGATTTGGATCAGCAGTTTGTGGAATCTCTTGGACCTGTTGCTCAACATGTGCATGAACACAAGGCGCACTGTGAACTACAACAATCGGTCTACTACTTGAAGTGGAGCATTAAGCATCTTGATGACCCTTCCCAAGACCAAGGTCTTGAAAATGATCGCTCCCACTAATTAAGTCATTTTCAAGAAATTTTGCATTTCTTGATTCCACAAATCTAGTGCTATGAGAAGGACAATAAAATCTATATCCCTTGGATCTTTCGGCATAACCAACAAAATATGCACTTAAGGTCCTCGGGTCCAACTTCCTCTCATGTGGATTATAAATCCTTACCTCAGCTGGGCAACCCCAGACGCGTACATGTCGCAAACTCGGTTTCCAACCTTTAAACAACTCAAAAGGTGTCCTTTGGACAGACTTGGTTGGAACTCGGTTTAATATGTACACCGCTGTCTTAAGGGCTTCAGTCCATAAGGACCGAGGAAGTTTGGAGCTAGCAAGTATGCTCCTTACCATATCCATTAATGTTCGGTTTCTTCTTTCAGCCACACCATTCTGATCTGGAGAACCAGGTAAGGTGTATTGGGCAACAATCCCACAATCTTGAAGAAACTTTGCAAATGGACCGGTAGCTTGTCCACTCTCAGTGTATCTACCGTAGTATTCTCCTCCCCTATCAGATCTTACGATCTTGATTCGTTTGTCACATTGTTTCTCTACTTCAGCCTTAAAAACTTTGAAAGCATCAAGTGCCTCACTTTTGCTGTTCAATAAGTAGAGATACATGTAACGCGAATAATCATCAATAAAGGAGATGAAATACTTATTACGGTATGCATCTATATCAGGACTACAAATGTCTGTATGAATTATTTCTAACAATTGAGAACTCCTCTTTGCACCTTTCTTTGACTTGTTAGTCTGCTTACCTTTAATGCAGTCTACACAAGTACTAAAGTCAGTCCAATCAAGAGTACTAAGTACTCCATCATGTACCAACCTCTTGATTCTATCAATGGAGATATGACCTAATCTCCTGTGCCACAAATTAGACGAATTCTCATCAACGACACATCTTTTAACACCAACATGCATAGTAGAATAGTGATTGTCATTTTCTAAATTAAGACGAAAAAGACCATCAGACAATGTACCACATCCAATAATCTCAGATCCATAAGAAATACTGAAAGATGAATCTGAAAATTTAAAGGAATATCCACAAGATACAAGTCTTGAAACAGAAACTAAATTCCTAGCAAAACCAGGAATATAAAATGTCTTTTCCAAACTTAAAATAAAACCACTATCTAAAACAAGTTTGCAAGTTCCAATGGCTTCCACATGTGATGACATCTTATTTCCAGAATAGATGTAGCATTCACTTCCCACTGGTTTCCGTAAGTCTTGCAATCCCTGCAAGGAGTTGGTAACATGGATTGAAGAACCAGAGTCAATCCACCATGTGTCTTGAGTAACATTAATCATGTTAGATTCATAACAGACAAAAGAGAGTTGAGTACCCTCTTCCACAGCAAGTCTACCCTCCTCTTGAACACACATGGTCATAAGTTCATTAATTGACCATTTATCCTTATGTGTGTTATATGAGATCTTAAATGGGGCATATTGCGGTGGTAGAGTGTTGAGAATGTAATGCACTAGAAAAGAGTCAGACATCTCAACTTCAAGTCTCTTCAATTGAGCCGCAATGTCCCTCATCCTCATAATGTGGTCACGTACACCGCGTATACCACTCAGTTTTATGGATGAGAACTGGTGAATTAGGGTGCTAGCTAAAGCCTTGTCTGAAGACACAAATTGATCATCGATCGCCTTCAGCAAGTCACGGACATTGTCATAATGCTCAAGGGAACCCCTTATGCCATCTGAGATCTTGGTCTTTATGAACATTATTGAGAGACGATTAGATCGCTCCCATTTTTCATAAAGAACAGAATCTTCAGGGGGCGGTTCATCCTTCCTTATGGCGTAATCAATGTCCTTGCACCCTAGATGAAGGAGAGTTCTCTCCTTCCAAATTTTATAATTGTCCCCTTTGAGCTTAGGAACATCACAAATCATATCAGAGAATTAACAGGCTGACAAACTGCAAAAATTAAATAACCATACTCATGTTACAAAACTTTGAAGCTCTTTAAACAATATGACATATCTACCAATGTAAAATACGTCAAAATATGAATCTACTGACATAAAACTTGCCTGTGGGCTGAAGTATTAATTCAATTAGATTCACATTTAAACTATATGATAAAATTATCAAATTATACCCTTAATTTCTAATCCCTGTGGGTAAATTAGAAAACATAATTTGACATTTTATCCTAATTAATTATATAAATATAACAAAATTTTTCTGTGGAATAAATTTTATTATCCATATAATTAATTATAATTAATGTCTATTATACAATTTTATAATTAAGGATGCTGTGGCTACTCCTCAATTATTCAATTGTATTTATCACTTAGACATTATCCAAATTTTATGATCAATTATGTCACTTAAGATGCATGCATAATACACAAAATTTATACATACAAATTCTAAATATAATTGAACATAAATAGGCCAGACCAATGGCCTAACCATTTAATGAACGAGCTAGCAGCCCGTCATCCTCACCAAATTTTAATAGTTTAATTTAATCAAAATCTCTTAATCACCTCAAAATTTTCGGATCAGATATATTCAGACTGCTGCAATCCAATCTGTTGCAGTTTAGATTAGATGCACGGCCCAGTCTCACTATTGATTCAGACAACAGAGTTAATTAAAATGCTGAACCAATTATAATTGGGCCCAGAAGTCTGGCCCAGGCGCTGGCACTTGGCCCAGGCCACTGGCCAGTGCCTGGTCCACCCATCCACCCAGGCGCTACGCCTGGGTGTTGCCCAGCGCTGGCTGCCAGCCAGCGCTGGCGCTTGGGCGCTGGCTGCCAGCCAGCGCCCAGCAAGCCATCGTCTGGGCACTGGCTGCCAGCCAGCGCCCAGCAAGCCAGCGCCTGGGCGCTGGCAACCAGCCAGCGCCTGGGCGCTGTTTTTTTTTTTTTTTTTTTTTTTTTTTTAATTTAAAGAGATATTACTATCTCTTAAATAAACAGATAACTTTCTTTACGGGCCTTTTTTTTTTTTTTTTTTTTAATTGCCAGCAGGTTTTCCGTAAGAGACGTCTTTCAGACGTTCTCAACCTGTGTACATATCCGAAACAAGGAAACCCACGCTTCCTCCTCTTATGGTGATTTAATCATGAGATATTTGGATTCATCTTTTATTTAAACTATATCCAAAATGTGAGTGAACAGATAAGTGCAAACAGATAAGTGCAAACATCATGGCATAAATCTTATCTATCAATCTCTTAAATAAAACTGAATTATATAAACTAAATATTTAAGAGTTTATCAGATCAAATGCCCTCCCAGATGATTCTTGATGGCCTATTAACTCTCCCGGTACGCAGGTAGTTGGGTCAAAGGCACCAAGGTACTACATCTGCCTCCCTTATTGGTGCGTCCCTAATATCCCTACCGTACGCCCGTTGGGTGAAATAATCCAGGGTACTACCAGTAACCTCCCCTTTGGACTATCCCTAAATGAGAGAAATAGAAATCAAGAATATCTTGCCCCTCTTTATTTTTGATCAGGATAAAATTTTAAATATATCTTTTCCAAGATTTAAAACAAGTCCAACATAAAGAAGAGCCCACAAAAACAGAAAGCATTCGGCCAAAACGAGACAGAGGCATAACAGGCTCTGATACCAAATGTAGATTAAATATCCGATAACAGTAATGTGCCTAATGTGATTTAGATCAACATGGCACTTCAAAATAGAGTAAAGCAGCGGAAATAGCATTGAGAATTACCTCCCGCCATCGTTTCGGCCTCGGGATAAAAAAAGGAAGAAACTTCTAATACTGGTTCTTCTGGTCCTTTCTCTACCCAGATCGATGGTGTGTGGTTTTCACTTCATGTAGAGCAGGCACCAGGGACCAATATTATATACACAAAATTCTCCAACAATCTCTGCCATCATAGAGATTGATGGAGCACTATCGGGCGATGGTTACGGAGCTCTTGTTACGGAACTCCTTTTGCACGCTGGTTACGGAGCTCCTTTGCACGTTCAAATTTTAAAATACATAACCACAAAATCAGGAGTTGGTTATTCCCCTGGCCAGTAGGAATCTAAATTAACCAACAGAGACGATATAGTTGTTTTTTTTTTTTTTTTTGCTTTATCTGCCTTGTGCTACTTTATATGCAGATGCATAAATGCATGCTTACATTGCATAATTATGTACCCATAAATACTCATGAGAAAGGTTATTTTTACTTTCTTCAGGTACACAGCTTTTATTCTTTTGTACCCCATTGGGGTAGCTCCTGGAGAAAGTGAGCACAAGAAAAACCAAACCGTTGCATATCATTTGTTTGCACCATTCTTCCTTCTAAAACCAGAGAAGCTGATTTTCCCTCTAATGTAATATCTCCATGCAGTGTGGCTTATGTACCAAGCTCTTCCATTTATAAAGGAGAAAGACCTCTATGCAAACTTCTTTAACAGGCTCTCAATCAGCTATTACTCCTTTGTTTCGGTATGTGAGGAATTCTTGCCGATCCATATGCATCTATGCTATTCATGGAGGCTTTGACATTTGCTTATATGTTCCAGGCTGTGCTGGTGTGTTATCCAGTATTGTGGTTGAAGCTATATTTACATTTATTTAAGCAACGGCGGTCAAAGCTAGGGAAGCATCAAAGGAAGAAGAGACTTTGAAGGACTGAATGGTAAACCCTTCAGAATCATCGATTCTCATCTACATCATGCCAACATGCCAGAGCTGAAGATATCTTTGGACTTGAGATAATTTTATGCTAGATGGAAATTGTAGGCTTCATTTATTGTTTTGTTCTTGGTGGGAAGCAATGACTATCTATATATTAGGTTTGATGTCATTTTGCTCACCATGGTAATGCTATATGCTTCCATTCAATTGTAAATTGTTTATCCAATGATTTGATTATTTGCTTTATAATCTGATGCTATGTATACTCCTGCATATGTTCTTTATAGTCATTTGACTTTTTCAGAGTGGAAACTTGCAGAATTGAACTCATGCCTCATTTCTGCTCATCTCTTTCTAATGGCTAAAATGATTAAAAGTTCATAACAAGTATACTTTTTCCCTTTTCATAAAAACTTGCAATGTTATGTTATTTTATGATATCATAGGGGAGAAGGATATCAACTCATTATTATTTTCTGCTGATGTCTGATTAAATTGTTGCTTGTAAGAACAGGTAGCTAGATATTCTCCTTCATTCTTCTGGTGTTTCTACAACTGTTACGGTTTCAAATAATCGATCACACTAAGTTTGGCAGTAATTGCAGGGGTTAACAGATTCAAGGAGTGGAACATAGGCTTAAAGTGAAAAAAACATACATTATTCTTGTGATGTAAGGTTGCAGGTCAGAGTTTAGGTCGATCTACTACTAAAGATTAGGGCATTGGTGTCTGTTGGATTTTTTTTCCCTTCTTTCTTGAAGGTTTGATGGAGCTGGTATGGGTTTGGGCTCCGGGGATATAATTTAGAGATATGGAAAGGGGCAGTGTGGTAGCCAATGGAACTGCTAAGGCCTTTGTGATATGAGTTGGCTCATGCTAAGCCTAATTGAACTTTTAAATTAGGATTCATGTGTTGGATTGTCTATATAGCTCGGACATTGGTTAGTCATAGGTTAGCTTAGGTTAATTTTATGAGTTGGATTTGGATTTGAAAAAAGTCTATACTCAACTCAACTCATCTAAGCCTTTTCCTAACTACATGGGGTCGGCTACATAAATCTACTTCCTCCACTTATTCTATTCAGGACTAAGTTGACACTTAAATTACAAATAGTTATATCTTTCTTAATTATTTCTGTTTATGTTAGTTTAGATTTACCTCAACCTCTATCAGTACTATGAACTGTTAAAAGATTAATCTTTCTAACTGAAGCATCTAAAAGTCTTTGTTGTATATGTTCAAACCACCGTAATCGGTTTTCTCTCATTTTACCTTTAATTGGGGCTACTTCTATTGTTTTTTTGTATATATTTATTTTTAATTCTATCATTTAAAGTTTTACCACATATCCATCTTAACATGTGCATTTTTGTTACACTTAATTTATTCACATGTTGTTTCAGTATTGTCCAACACTTTGTTCCATATAGCATAGCTGGCCTAATAGCGGTTTTTAAAATTTTTCTTTCAATTTTAATGGGATGTGTCGATCATGCAAATTAGGCATTGGTGTCTATTGGATTTTTTTTTCCCTTCTTTCTTGAAGGTTTGATGGAGCTGGTATGGGTTTGGGCTCGGGGAAGATAATTTAGAGATATGGAAAGGGGCAATGTGGCGGTAGCCAATGGAACTGCTAAGGCCTTTGTGATATGAGTTGGCTCATGCTAAGCCTAATTGAACTTTTAAATTAGGATTCATGTATTGGATTGTCTATATAGCTCGGACATTGGTTAGTCATAGGTTAGGCTTAGGTTAGTTTTATGAGTTGGATTTGGATTTGAAAAAAGTCTATACTCAACTCATCTAAGCCTTTTCCTAACTACATGGGGTCGGCTATATGAATATGCTTCCTCCACTTACTCATTCAGGACTAAGTTGACACTTAAATTACAAATAGTTATATCTTTCTTAATTATTTCTGTTTATGTTAGTTTAGATTTACTTCAACCTCTATCAGTACCATGAACTGTTAAAAGATTAATCTTTCTAATTGAAGCATCTAAAAGTCTTTGTTGTATATGTTCAAACCACCGTAATCGATTTTCTCTCATTTTACCTTTAATTGGGGCTACTTTATTTTTTTGTATATATTTATTTTTAATTCTATCATTTAAAGTTTTACACATATCCATCTTAACATGTGCATTTTTGTTACACTTAATTTATTCACATGTTGTTTCAGTATTGTCCAATACTTTGTTCCATATAGCATAGCTGGCCTAATAGCGGTTTTATAAAATTTTTCTTTCAGTTTTAATGGGATGTGTCGATCATGCAATACTTTCGAAGCACTTCTCCACTTAATCTCAAGGAGAAATTGTTGGAATAGGAAGGAGTGCCCAGGGGTGTCTACAAAAAGTGTGATATTCTAATTGAAGAGAGTAGGCTTTCTATTATCAACCTAGTACTCTGTTAAAACTAAATTGAAATCACTTTTTAATGAGTTTGTTGTGTGCTCTTTCTGTTGCACCTTGTTTTAGCATGAGACTAGTAAATGACCATGCAATATTTGCTTGAGCCGGCAGCAAATTGTTTTAGTTGGAGCATACCTGTAAATTTGATCAGCGAGTTGACAGTATTAATTTCTCTATATTGACTCAATTATGCAATTGATTGTGCATGAGGCCATAAGGTGATGAAGTTAAGAGGGAATTTTCACACTGCTGGGATCACTGGTATAGACATGGCAGAAACCACTAAGTGCAAGTAATTAGAGGTAGATTGCATCCAAAGTGTGGGTGATGAATCACAAGGATTGCTAATTTGCTGTCAGTGATAATAGGCTATATGCTTTGAAATTCATTCTTTTCAGAATCATCAATTACTTACCTACATCAGGTGTCGAACCTGTCAAAATTTTAAACCATATAGTTCTAGACAACGTTGAAATGGTAGGTTTTACATCTTTTGAGACTTATAAACAGTGGGATGCAAAGGATTGTCTGAAGATTATGTGGAATACTGGTAATCCGGTATCCTTTTGTGGACAGTATTATTTGCTTTATTTACTGATTCTTAAAATTCTAATACCTTGTTGACTATCAAGTCGTTTAGATTGGAAACTTTTTGATGTAAAAACTTGCAGAATGGAAACGAAAAATGTCCTTTTCATCTCATTCCCTGATAACTGATATGGTTCTGTGAAGCTTTTTATCTTAATTCTAGTACGGGTGCTATTATCTGTCTCATTACATCCCTCCTTGCAGAAAGGGAAAAGAAGTGTCTAACCTTGATGACCAAAATATTTCTGTTACGGTATTATCTTAGACTATTTCAAATGTTCTGATGATTCTATTATCTCCAATTCTGTTACTTTAAACATCTGGTCTCATCTGTATTAGCTTCAAATTTTGTTTTTTAAAAAAAAAGAAAAATAAAAAAGAAAAGAAAAGAAAAACAGAGAGAACGATTGAATGAAAAAGGTTAACAGAATACTTCCTCATATCAAACTTGTTTCATCATCTACTGAATAGATCTCAAATTAAAAGAAATAAAAGAAAGAGAAATCACTACCCTTTACTTAGAATGACATTATTTGTTAACGCAGCTTGAGAGAGGAGACTTGCCATCAAAGATAATTGATCAAAGAAATGGAGATGTTTTCTTAAAAATCAGTGCTGTGAAGCTGTTCGTGGTTGCCATGGCCAATGAAGAACATATCATAGGCAATGGCAGCGAGCGCCGCCCCGAACATTGGCCCCAGCCAGTATACCCAGTGGTGGTGCCACGTCCAGCTGACCACCGCCGGGCCAAAGGAGACTGCCGGGTTCATCGACGCCCCGTCGAAGGCCCCGCCGGCCAAGATGTTGGCGCCGACGATGAATCCGATCGCTATGGGTGCAATCACTCCCAGGTTACCCCTCTTCGGATCCACAGCCGTGGCGTACACCGTGTACACGAGCCCAAAAGTCATGACGATCTCGAACACAAACGCATTCATCGGAGTCACGTCGGCTGAGACGGCGAAGGCGGCTGTTTTCTACGCACGGACACATCATTCAAAGGCAAAATTCTAAGATTCAGCTTAGCTTGGATTGATTGAAATTGAAACCATATATCGCCAGCGTTTACCATTCCACCAGTGGCGCACTTGAGAAGAACGCAAGCCACCACGGAGCCCAGTAATTGCGCTACCCAATACAGTATAGCTCGGAGCAGTGTTATGTTACCGCCGACGAATGCACCAAAGGTGACGGCGGGGTTTACATGGCCTCCCGAGATGTTGGCCCGACCGAGACAGCAACCATTAGAGCCAAGGCATGAGAGAGCGCTGCTGCTACGAGACCAGAGGGTGTCGCTGGTCCATCGCCGGTGAGCTTGCCTGCAATTAAAGAATTGGAGGTGAATTATATAATTAATTAGACACCACGTTGTTAGTGGAGAATTCTTCAGTATCGGTATGGAATGGAAGTATTAACTGAAAGCCATTCCAGATCCTTGTCCGGCGAAGACGAAGATGAGCATGGAGAAGAACTCGGCGAGAGCGGCTTTGAGAGCGTCCGGGTGGCTCGCCTCGCCAGGCTCTCCGATGGCGATTCTATTCATCGGCATTTTGCTCTAAATTTTGTAAGTAATAATATCTCTTGCGGAACTTCAGCTGCAGAGAGCTCTGTTTTCTTCTCCTCTTCCTGAAGCTCTATGGCTTTGCTAGTTTCTTCGCTGGTTTATTCTAGTTTTCTTCTATGGTGGTTAGTATAAAGCTGTAATAACGGCTAGAGAACCGGAAAAAGGCTGGCCGCTTCAAGCTCTCGGTTGGTCGACACGTGGAGGCATTGAATTAGCCGGAGAGCGTTTATCGGCGACTTGGCCACCGGTGCAATGGAAAGGGCCGTTTCTGGATCCGTCCTCGGACAAGGGAGGAACACAAAGAGACTTATGCGGGCTTAGTTTCAACCATTGGGGCAGAGCGCCAGTAGCTCATTTCGATTGCCTTTACTTCGATTAGCTCCATTTCAGTTTTTTTTTTTTTTTAGTGTCTTTTTATCTTTATTTTTTGTTAAACGACGTCAAATACTTGAAAATATAATTATTAATCACTGTCACTTAAATTTAAATTGAAACATGCCGCTAGAGATGGAGAGAAAAATATATTGATGCAAAGGCAGCAAATTAGCTGCGTTCTTTGAGAGAGGTATCAAAGTTACTCAAAAATTCACATTATTTTTTAGTTAATATTACCTAGCAAGATTAAAAAATAATTTTTTATATTCTTTTGTATATTAGAAAGTAACTATGATATTTGCAACTCATGTTTTTTTACATTATAATTTATTTATACATCTTATCATAATAAGCTTGATACTATTAGATTTAATTTGCATGCTAATTATATACTATCTTTCTATAATTGAAGCTCAATTTTTTTGTATCAAACTATTTTTTTTGTTATACTTTTGATATATACATTAATTATATATATTTTATTTTTAAATAAAATAAAATTTTATAGTTACTATTAATTAATTAAATAATAGTATTATATTCTTTATAAAATATAAATTATATCATAAGAAAATATTTTTATTTCAATCATATAATCTTTTACTAACGTAATTTTTCTACATTTTTTTTCTAAAATGCATTGAAAGTAAAAGGCAGGTGAAAGGAAGAATTAGTAAGTATTAATGAAAGAAAGAATTATATTCATGTTAAAATATTTGAGAAAGATTAAAAAAATATATTTAATTTGTGAAATATTATTTTAAACATCTTTTGAATTATTAGGTATTATTTTTAATTTAATAGGTAAATGATAACTTAAGAATATAATTTTTTTAACTGTTTTTTTTATCAAAGTAAAAGAGTATGGATAAGTTGGTCAATAAAAAAGCAGACTAATTTTTTTATTAAAAAATTACTAAAAAATAAAATCTAAGTGACATCAATTAATACTTGAATGTATTACGGGCATGTGATATATTTGGATTAGAGGACCTAAGACCTTGAAAAAAGAGTTGAATGAAATTTGAACAGGCGTTCCTTTCTTAACAAGCACAATATCTCATAGTGCTAGGATACGGTGGTGAAACCATGCAAACCAATATGATAAACAAAGTGAGGATGATTCGAAAATGAAGCTAGTGGCAAGACCAACGAAGAGGGCGCAAATATCTTTGAAGGTTGCTCGTAGATAACTCAAACGGGTACGGTTAGATTGTAACGGGCCTTCCCTTATCGACCAATTAGTCATGTCGTAGGCATGATATATGATAAACATAATGGAAAAGATTTATTGTACTATCTTTCAATGCAGCAAGCGTACTTTAGTTGTGTGGATTGATTGTTTGAGCATGCTGATGCGCGTGTGATGCATGACAAGATTCATTGAACCGCGTGGGTATTGGCACGCGTAGACGATTAATTTGTACAGTCGATGCTCACTTGTTGCACCGTTTTGCATTGAAGAACGGTACAATAAGACTTTTCCTAAACATAATAAGTTCGAATGAATCAGACAATACACAATGAGCCATTTATGCTCATTCACACATTTTTTATCATTTGCTCATTCCCAATGTCTAAAACTGGCTAGTTTTGAGGGTATTCTTGCCTATTTTCATAAAAAATCCTTTTGCCCTTTATTTTTATCAATTTCTTTCAAAGACCTATTTACCCTTCCTAATAGCAAAAAACGATGATTTTGCAAGATTATTTTAGAAAGAAAAGGCTTTTTAACCTCGTTCCTTCACCTTACACCAAATCTTAAGTTCTCTTACGCTTTCCTTGACTCTCTTCATTTCCTCTGCAAGTACTCTTAATCTTCTTACAAGATTTTCTAATTTTTCCACCAACTTTCTTAGTCTCTCCACAAGACCTCTTTAGCCTTTGCAATGGCAATGCTGGGTGCTCTTGCTCTCGCACAAATCATTATAATTTTGAACTCGACTTGAAGGAGATTGTATTGGGACTGATCTTGTCATACTGTAGTCAAAGATTGCGATGAATGTCCTTGGTTTTAGTGGTGCTACCTTTTGAGCTTCAAGTCCAACCCTAGACTTCTGATGTCTGGAAGTACTTCAGCATCGATGAGATCACAAGCTAGGTATTCTAAGTTGTATGCCACATTTGCAAAAAAAAACTATAACTATAATAATTTAGGAGGAATCAACCCCCTAACTTGACACTTTTAAAAAAAACCGAGCAACACAATAATAAGATAATGTAACTGTGAGAGAAAGCTACTTGTTCACCCACAAATAAATGTGTATATATTATTTTATAAAATTAGTTTAAAAAATCAAAAAATTGCTTGTCCCATTGAAATTATATTAAAATATATTTTAAAAATAAAAAATAGTTAGATCATCTTGATGGCCGGTCAGTACAATGGGTTGGCACGGTGAGTAATGCACGAGTCAAGCATGGCACGATTTGATTAACCTGTAGCCTAGCATGATACACTGGGCTAGCGAGTTATAGCTTAACGACCGATACGGCCCACTTGACATCTCTAGGTGCTTGTAGCAAAAAGGAAAACACTTTGTACATCGGCCCCGGTGCAGCAACGCTGACGTGGGCTGCACCGCGTCTTCCTATTGGTCCACATGGATCCGACGTGGATGACCTGACAGGCGGTATGGCTGGGCTTTGACGTAACGTTCTGAACGTGACGGACATTTAATGCTGTTCGCTTTTTTTAAAAATTTTCGTGCGGACGAAAATGCCCTTTCGCTCCATTTTACGTTTTATGTCATCTGTGCAAGAAGAACTCTGTTTCTTCCAGCTTAGAGGCTGAAAATACTTCAGCTACTGGACTGGAAAACCTTGATACTGGAGTCAGGAGTCTGTGTAAAAAAACTTCTAGAGGAAATGTCAGCCGCAGCACAAAGTAAAAACTCTTTCTTCCCACTTCTTTATTATATCAACAGTTTTTTTCTGGTTAGAGTTAGTTAATGCGTTTAATGCGCGGGTAACTACCTTAGAACGAAATAGTTATGACACTCTGAGAGTCATAACTGTTTTGTAAGTAACTCTTTTAATGCGGCCCTTTCCCTCCATCCTAGCGCCAATTTATGTTGGATTTCATCTCTGCAAGATGAACTCTTTCTTCCCCTCCCTCGCTCTGAGAGTCCGGATGCTAAGGAATCAGTTGAGCACGAACCTACGCCCTCGCTTTATCCAATGAGATTTTCCTTGCCAAAACCTCACGTAGACGTTCGCTTCTCTCTCTGAATTCGGCCAGGTCTGTAAAAGCTTCGTTATCTCTTCGTCAATTGCTTTTAAAAAGCTCCTTTTTTCCTCCATCTGCTTGGGAATGCCAGACCTGGCCGAATTCAGAGAGAGAAGCGAACGTCGAGGGCGTATGTTCGTGCTCAACTGAATTTCATCTGTGCTAGAATAACTCTCTTTCTTTTGCCCCCCCCTCGCTCTGAGAGTCCGGATGGTAAGGAATCCCCGCGACACCCTAGTTTGAAGTCGGCCGTAAGTCCTTCGCGACACCCCAGACGAAATCCCACGACACCCTAGCTTTAGGGCGACGACACCCGTCTTATAAATGTGCACATAGAGAGAACCCGGCGACACCCTAATTGAATTCGGCAGAAAATCAATCGCGACACCCCTGTTGAAATCTCACGACACCCTAGCTCTAACGAGATGACACCCGTGATTGAACAAGAGACCACGGAGATAATCCCCGCGACACCCTAGTTCGAAGTCGGCCGTAAGTCCTTCGCGACACCCCAGACGAAATCCCACGACACCCTAGTTTTAGGGCGACGACACCCGTCTCATAAATGTGCACATAGAGAGAACCCGGCGACACCCTAATTGAATTCGGCAGAAAATCAATCGCGACACCCCTGTTGAAATCTCACGACACCCTAGCTCTAACGAGATGACACCCGTGATTGAACAAGAGACCACGGAGATAATCCCCGCGACACCCTAGTTCGAAGTCGGCCGTAAGTCCTTCGCGACACCCCAGACGAAATCCCACGACACCCTAGCTTTAGGGCGACGACACCCGTCTCATAAATGTGCACATAGAGAGAACCCGGCGCTACCCTAATTGAATTCGGCAGAAAATCAATCGCGACACCCCAGTTGAAATCTCACGACACCCTAGCTCTAACGAGACGACACCCGTGATTGAACAAGAGACCACGGAGATAATCCCAGCGACACCCTAGTTCGAAGTCGGCCGTAAGTCCTTCGCGACACCCCAGACGAAATCCCACAACACCCTAGCTTTAGGGCGACGATACCCGTCTCATAAATGTGCACATAGAGATAACCCGGCGACACCCTAATTGAATTCGGCAGAAAATCAATCACGACACCCCTGTTGAAATCTCGCGACACCCTAGCTCTAACGAGACGACACCCATGATTGAACAAGAGACCACGGAGATAATCCCCGCGACCTAGTTCGAAGTCGGCCGTAAATCCTTCGCGACACCCCAGATGAAATCCCACGACACCCTAGCTTTAGGGCGACGACACCCCAGTTGAAAATTGACGACACCCAACTGATCACGGCGGCGAGTAGGCCCACGACAACCAAGTTACTAAAATTTAATTTTATTTATCAAAAAAAAAAAATACATTAGCCCTTACTGGGGCTTATCTCCTTCAGTCGCTGCGTCGGCGATGTGATGCTGGAGGGACGCTACTTTCCCCTCCAGGTGGCTATTGGCCCGACGCAGGACCTCTGTCTCTTTTGTTGTAACGGCCAGGTATTTCTCGGCCGCCTTGATGAGTCGCTCGCTGCTTGCGAGCGACTCAGCATAAACCACCGCGTCGATGGTGACGGTTGGGGGTCGCCTGCCATGGCTGCCAGTAGATCTCACCTCGCCTCTGGAAGCCATCTTGTGGTCAGTTCAAGCTGAAAAGGTGAGTAACGATGGCATTCCCCCATCCTTATTTAAGGTTCCCCTGGCGGGTGTTTCGATTGCCACGCGCCACCATCTCAGAGGTTGTTCACAGGAATCGAATTGGTGCGCCACCACGCCCCCCCTCCACGTTGAGTTTCGAGGGATGGGGAACAGAACAAAGGTTCGGGAAGCAAACCGTCGGAAGTTTAACGTCGTCCCAAGAGAAAATTCACGACACCCAAGGATAATTTGGATTTCGGCCAAAACTCCTTCGCGACACCCATGTTGAAAGCTCACGACACCCTAGCTTTAAGGCGACGACACCCGTGCGTCGAACTGATCACAGAGAGAACCCCCGCGACACCCCTTCTCGAATTCGGCCGAAACTCCCTCGTGACACCCCAGTTGTAAACTCACGACACCCTAGCTTTAAGGGGACGACACCCATGTATTAACAGTGAACCCACGGGTGTCGTCGCCATAAAGCTAGGGTGTCGTGAGTTTACAACTGTGGTGTCACGAGGGAGTTTCGGCCGAATTCGAGAAGGGGTGTCGCGGGGGTTCTCTCTGTGATCAGTTCGACGCACGGGTGTCGTCGCCTTAAAGCTAGGGTGTCGTGAGCTTTCAACATGGGTGTCGCGAAGGAGTTTCGGCCGAAATCCAACTCATCCCTGGGATGTCTCGGGGATTCTCTCCGTGTTCAGTTCTCAGCACGGGTGTCGAAGCATTGATCCGAGGGTGTCGTGAGCTTTCAAGTGGGGTGTCGCGAAGGAGTTTCGGCCGAAATCCAAATCATCCTTGGGTGTCGTGAATTTTCTCTTGGGACGACGTTAAACTTACGACTGTTTGCTTCCCGAAACTGTTCTGTTCCCCATCCCTCGAAACTCAACGTGGAGGGCGGGGCGTGGTGGCGCACCGATTCGATTCCTGTGAACAACCACTGAGATGGTGGCGCATGGCAATCGAAACACCCGCCAGGGGAACCTTAAATAAGGATGGGGGAATGCCATCGTTACTCACCTTTCCAGCTTGAACTGACCACAAGATGGCTTCCAGAGGCGAGGTGAGATCTACTGGCAGCCATGGCAGCCGACGCTCAACCGTCACCATCGACGCGGTGGTTTATGCTGAGTCGCACGCAATCAGCGAGCGACTCAGGCTGGCGCTCGAGGAATACCAGGATGTTTCAACAAAAGAGATAGAGGTCCTGCGTCGGGCCAATAGCCACCTGGAGGGGAAAGTAGCGTCCCTCCATCGCCAGATCGACGACGCAGCGACCGAAGGAGACAAGCCCCAGTGAGGGCTAATGTAATTTTTTTTATAAATAAAATTAAATTTTAGTAACTTGGTTGTCGCGGGCTTTCTCGCCGTGGTCAGTTCTAAGCACGGGTGTCGTCGCATTAAGCTAGGGGTGTCGTGAGCTTTCAACAGTGGTGTCTCTAATGACTTTCGGCGAAAACCAATTCTCCTAGGGTGTCATGGGGATTGTCCGTGCGGTCAGTTCTAAGCACGGGTGTCGTCGCCTTAAAGCTAGGGTGTCGTGAGCTTTCAACGTGGGTGTCTCGAAGGAGTTTCGGCCGAAATCCATTTCTACTGTGCTGTCGGAGGGATTCTCCGCGCGGTCAGTTCTAAGCCACGGGTGTCGTAGCATTGGAGCTAGGGTGTCAGTAGATTTCAACTGGGGTGTCGCGTAGGAGTAGCTGTTCATGAATGCGTGCCTATATTTTCACAGTTGATGCTGAAAATGTAGATCGGAAAGAAGAAGATAACACTCCCGGCCGTGCAGCTTCACCCGTCGTTCCAAATGCAGTGGATGATATTGTAGTTCCTCAAACTGGGATGGAATTCAATTCAGCCGATGATGTATATACGTTCTACATGGATACGCGAAACGAGTTGGCTTTGGAATCACAACAGTGTGTAGCAGGGCCAACAACAAAAAACAACTTTGCTTCAAGCACCTGGCGTGTTGGAGGCAAGGAAAATCCAGAAAATCAGAGAAGAGTATGAATCATAGGGATACTGGGAAAGTTGGTTGTATGGCATCCATAAAAGCAAGACTGAATGCTACAAGTGGTAAGTGGATTTTGGATGAGGTTTCTCTAGAACATAACCATGGGCTGTCCATAACATCAGCTGGTTATCTACGGTCGCATAGGAGGATCAGCACACCAGAGAAGGCAGAGATCAGCAATTTACATGCCGTGAATGTTCCGACGACTCAGATATACTCTGCCATAGCAAGGAGAAAAGGGGGCAGAGGACAATTGGATTTCACCGAGAAGGATGCTCGTAACTTCATTAGTCGCGAACGTCAGTCTAAGCTGAAAGAAGGAGATGCTCAGTCGATGGTAATTCATTTTGCCGAAATGCAACTCAAAAATCCCAATTTCTTCTACTCCTTAGACCTCAATGATAATGGTCATCTGAGGTCTGTCTTCTGGATTCATCCAAGGTCAAGATTGGCATGCACATACTTCGGTGATGTTCTAAGCTTTGACTCAACTTACTTGACAAACAGATATCAAATGCCTTTTTGTCCATTTGTTGGGGTGAACCATCATGGACAGTCAACCTTGCTTGGATGCGCATTGTTGTCTGATGAGAGTACTGAGACATATAAATGGGTTTTTAAGACTTGGCTGGATGCAAATGGTGGTCAAGCACCTATTGCCATGATTACTGATCAAGATAAGGCAATCGAGGCTGCTGTCAAAGAAGTTTTTCCTAATACCCGACATCGATTTTGTCTTTGGCATATATTGAAGAAGATACCGGAAAAGATTGGCCACATTTGCACGGCAAATCCCAAGTTTATGGTTGATTTCGATGAGGCAATATATGATTCATTGACCATAAATTCATTCGAGGAAAGGTGGGCACATGTTATGGAGAAATATAAAGAATGCAAGTCTATAGATTGGTTCAATGTCCTATACGAATGTCGGGAAAAATGGGTCCCAGTTTACCTCAAGGATACATTCTTCGCAGGTTTGTATGTCAATGGTGGCTTTGGTTCATGATTCATTTAAACGCTTTTTTTTTTTAATTTTTGGTTGACAAAATGTTTAACAGGGATGTCATCTTCACAAAGGAGCGAGGGCATTAATCACTTCTTCGATGGGTTTATAAATTCGAAGACAACACTAACGGAGTTTATAAGTAAGTACGAAGATGCCTTGGAAAAACGATACGAGGCCGAAAATGAGGAAGATAATAGGACTTTGCAAACGATAGCTTTCCTAAAGACATCATCACCTTTTGAGAGACAAGCTGCAGGAAGGTATACACGGAGCATTTTCAAAAAATTCCAGAATGAGATCCTTGAAATGGCTGCATCAAATACAAAATTGATCAACGAAGCTGGCAACACGTGTATATATTCCGTCAAGTCGTATGAAAGGATTGAAGTCGATGGAATTGGCAAGGAGATGATCAAAGATTATATCGTGTCATACGATAGAAATATTGAGGATGTCCAATGCCAGTGCCGATCCTTTCAGTTCAAGGGGTACCAGTGTAGGCATGCCCTGTTGGTTCTTCATCAAAATGACGTATTTCGTTTACCAGATAAATACTTCTTGAAGAGATGGTGCAAGGACATGAAATACCAATTCGACGAATTCGACTGCAATACTGAGGGTTATGATAAAAGCACACGAAACTCACGGTACGCAGTGACAATTTTTTAATTGAAATGTCTTAATATTTGTTATCGTTAATATTCTGTTTATGATTGTAGATATAGTTTGCTGTCTCATCGGATGACGAAGCTCGCAGAGATAGCCTCCATGTCTGAAGATGCATTTAATGTAGTGATGGATGGTCTACCGCCTCTATTCAAAACTGCCGTGGATGCCAACTGCGCAGCTAAACCACGTTCAGAGCTGGTAATTCAAGATCCTGAACAAATTAGGACGAAAGGTCGCCCGAGAGAGAACAGATTAAAGAGTGCAGTCGAGAAGAAGGCAAAAAGATCAAGGAAAAATCAGGCCAAGGAAAGAGCTGCTTCAAGTAGCAGGCAGACTTGTTTGCAGTCTATTAATACTGAAGAGGACCTGGAGATAATTGTTCCGCCGTCAGAAACTTTAATGGATGAATTTGATGCTTATGTATTGAGTCAACTTACACAAGATCATATATAAAACACGAGTGTCGTAACTTTTGAATTATGGTTGCTTGGTCGTAAATGAAATGCTCGCGAACGAGACATCCTAGTTCTGGCAAACGACACCCAAGCCTTGCGCGGCGACACCCGAAGGACGAAAACATACGAGACATCCTAGTTCTGGCAAACGACACCCAAGCCTTGCGCGGCGACACCGAATGACGGAAACATACGAGACATCCTAGTTCTGGCAAACGACACCCAAGCCTTGCGCGGCGACACCCGAAGGACGGAAACATACGAGACATCCTAGTTCTGGCAAACGACACCCAAGCCTTGCGCGGCGACACCCGAAGGACGGAAACATACGAGACATCCTAGTTCTGGCAAACGACACCCAAGCCTTGCGCGGCGACACCCGAAGACGGAAACATACGAGACATCCTAGTTCTGGCAAACGACACCCAAGCCTTGCGCGGCGACACCCGAAGGACGGAAACATACGAGACATCTAGTTCTGGCAAACGACACCCAAGCCTTGCGCGGCGACACCCGAAGGACGGAAACATACGAGACATCCTAGTTCTGGCAAACGACACCCAAGCCTTGCGCGGCGACACCCGAAGGACGGAAACATACGAGACATCCTAGTTCTGGCAAACGACACCCAAGCCTTGCGCGGCGACACCCGAAGGACGGAAACATACGAGACATCTTAGTTCTGGCAAACGACACCCAAGCCTTGCGCGGCGACACCCGAAGGACGGAAACATACGAGACATCCTAGTTCTGGCAAACGACACCCAAGCCTTGCGCGGCGACACCCGAAGACGGAAACATACGAGACATCCTAGTTCTGGCAAACGACACCCAAGCCTTGCGCGGCGACACCCGAAGGACGGAAACATACGAGACATCCTAGTTCTGGCAAACGACACCCAAGCCTTGCGCGGCGACACCCGAAGACGGAAACATACGAGACATCCTAGTTCTGGCAAACGACACCCAAGCCTTGCGCGGCGACACCCGAAGGACGGAAACATACGAGACATCCTAGTTCTGGCAAACGACACCCAAGCCTTGCGCGGCGACACCCGAAGGACGGAAACATACGAGACATCCTAGTTCTGGCAAACGACACCCAAGCCTTGCGCGGCGACACCCGAATGACGGAAACATACGAGACATCCTAGTTCTAACGAGATGACACCCGTGCTTTAAAGAGACCACGGAGATAATCCCAGTGACACCCTAGTTCGAATTCGGCAGAAAATCATTCGCGACACCCCAGTTGAAATCCCACGACACCCTAGCTCTAGGGCGACGACACCCGTCTTATGAATGTCCACATAGAGAGAACCCGGCGACACCCCAATTGAATTCGGCAGAAAATTATTCGCGACACCCCAGTTGAGATCTCACGACACCCTAGCTCTAGGGCGACGACACCCGTCTTATGAATGTCCACATAGAGAGAACCCGGCGACACCCCAATTGAATTCGGCAGAAAATTATTCGCGACACCCCAGTTGAGATCTCACGACACCCTAGCTCTAGGGCGACGACACCCGTCTTATGAATGTCCACATAGAGAGAACCCGGCGACACCCCAATTGAATTCGGCAGAAAATTATTCGTCTTATGAATGTCCACATAGAGAGGGCATGAACAAAAAGATTAGCGACATTGTCGAAACATGTTCTTAATTTTGTATAAAAAGTATTCGTCTTTGAATGAAAATTGTATGTAATTTATTCATATTAACACTGATTAATATTTAATGCAAATGTTAAAAATTTTATCATTGCGAGCAGGAGTGTCCTCATTGTATTCATATGTTTGCCTTCGTATGTTTCCGCCTTTCTAGTGTAGTTTGACAAGAACTAGGGTGTCGTTTGACAAGAACTAGGGTGTCGTTTGCCATGAGCTGGGGTGTCGTCGCTCTTAAATTGTCGGGTCGCGCATCCTGGAATGTGTCGTATGTTTCCGTCTTTCGGGTGTCGCCGCGCAAGACTAGGGTGTCGTTTTCCATGAGCTAGGGTGTCGTCGCGCTAATTTCTTCGGAGTCGTTCGTGAGAACTGGGATGTCTCGTATGTTTCGTCTTTCGGTGTCGCCGCGCAAGACTAGGGTGTCGTTTGCCATGAGCTAGGGTGTCGTCGCGCTAATTTCTTCGGAGTCGTTCGCGAGCACCCTCGTATGTTTCCGTATTTCGGGTGTCGCCGTGAAAGACTAGGGTGTCGTTTTCCATGAGCTAGGGTGTCGTCGCTAATTTCTTCGGAGTCGTTCGCGAGAACTGGGATGTCTCGTATGTTTCCGTCTTTCGGGTGTCGCCGCGCAAGACTAGGGTGTCGTTTGCCATGAGCTAGGGTGTCGTCGCGCTAATTTCTTCGGAGTCGTTCGCGAGAACTGGGATGTCTCGTAAGTTTCCGTCTTTCGGGTGTCGCCGTGAAAGACTAGGGTGTCGTTTGCCATGAGCTAGGGTGTCGTCGCGCTAATTTCTTCGGAGTCGTTCGCGAGAACTGGGATGTCTCGTATGTTTCCGTCTTTCGGGTGTCGCCGCGCAAGACTAGGGTGTCGTTTGCCATGAGCTAGGGTGTCGTCGCGTAATTTCTTCGAAGTCGTTCGCGAGCACCCTCGTATGTTTCCGTATTTCCGGTGTCGCCGCGCAAGACTAGGGTGTCGTTTGCCATGAGCTAGGGTGTCATCGCGCTAATTTCTTCGGAGTCGTTCGCGAGAACTGGGATGTCTCGTAAGTTTCCGTCTTTCGGGTGTCGCCGTGAAAGACTAGGGTGTCGTTTGCCATGAGCTAGGGTGTCGTCGCGCTAATTTCTTCGGAGTCGTTCGCGAGAACTGGGATGTCTCGTATGTTTCCGTATTTCGGGTGTCGCCGCGCAAGACTAGGGTGTCGTTTTCCATGAGCTAGGGTGTCATCGCGCTAAATTCTTCGGAGTCGTTCGCGAGCACCCTCGTATGTTTCCGTATTTCGGGTGTCGCCGTGAAAGACTAGGGTGTCGTTTTCCATGAGCTAGGGTGTCGTCGCGCTAATTTCTTCGGAGTCGTTTCGCAAGCTCTGGGATGTCTCTTATGTTTCCGTCATTCGGGTTTCACCGCGCAAGGCTTGGATGTCGTTTGCCAGAACTAGGATGTCTCGTATGTTTCCGTCATTAGGGTGTCGCCGCAAGGCTTGGGTGTCGTTTGCCATAACTAGGATGTCTCGTATGTTTCCGTCATTCGGGTGTCGCCGAGCAAGGCTTGGGTGTCGTTTGCTAGAACTAGGATGTCTCGTATGTTTCCGTCATTCGGGTGTCGCCGAGCAAGACTAGGGTGTCGTTTGCCATGAGCAAGGGTGTCGTCGCGCTAATTTCCTCGGAGTCGTTCGCGAACATTTCATTTACGACCAAGCAACCATAATTCAAAAGTTACGACACTCGTGTTTTATATATATCTTGTGTAAGTTGACTCAATACATAAGCATCAAATTCATCCATTAAAGTTTCTGACGGCGGAACATTTATCTCCAGGTCCTCTTCAGTATTAATAGACTGCAAATAAGTCTGCCTGCTACTTGAAGCAGCTCTTTCCTTGGCCTGATTTTTCCTTGATCTTTTTGCCTTCTTCTCGACTGCACTCTTTAATCTATTCTCTCTCGAGCGACCTTTCGTCCGAATTTGTTCAGGATCTTTAAAGCACGAGTGTCGTCTCGTTAGAACTTGCAGAGATGAAATCCAGTTGAGCACGAACCTACGCTCTCGTTTGAAAGTCCGGTCGACAGGAGTCTACTGGAGTTCAAATATAAAAGTTTATCCAATGAGTTTTTCCCTGCCAACACCTCACGTCGACGTTTGCTTCTCTCTCTGAATTCGGCCAAGTCTGTAAGAAAAAAAGTATTAATGTAATAAAGAAGTGAGAAGAAAGAGTTCTTACTTGCTGACATATCCGGTGTACAAAGTTTTTTTACACAGACTCCAGTATCAAGGTTTTCCAGTCCAGTAGCTGAAGTATTTTCAGCCTCTAAGCTGGAAGAAACAGAGTTCTTCTTGCACAGATGACAGAAAACGTAAAATGGCGCCATGAAGGAGCGAAAGGGCATTTTTGTCCGCACGAAAATTTTAAAAAAAAGCGAACAGCATTAAATGTCCGTCACGTTCAGAACGTTACGTCAAAGCCCAGCCATACCGCCTGTCAGGTCATCCACGTCGGATCCACGTGAACCAATAGAAGACGCGGTGCAGCCCACGTCAGCGTTGCTGCACCGGAGCCGGTGTACAAAGTGTTTTCCGTAGCAAAAAAGAGAGTATGAGAGGTGTTAGAGGTTTCCTTGACATATATAGGCTCTTAATACTAAAGCTAGGGGAACGGATGATGAGGGTGGCCATGGATGGATCTTGTAGCTTCTTAATTTTATAAAAAATATAATATATAATGGAGAAGAAGAGTAGAATCTTATGGAGGTTAGGGATGAGATAAAAGAGAAACGTCCTTCCTATTTAGGAAGTTTTTTTTTTTATATAATTGATTTTCATATCTAATAATAGGACCGCATAAGTTGTGTGAGGTATAGGCTTCGTTATGATAAATCTATCTTTTTTAATAGAATTACATTGGTTACTATAGGTCACACTTTCTATACGTGCTTCTTAGTTTTGCTAGTCTGCCATATTTATCGAGTATGCATCGTGTTGCCGCTGAAATTCGCTCTTCAATTCGGATGCAACTTGATTTGGACATGGACGCTGATCTTTCGCCTAGATGAAACCTACAAGATAGTCCTCATGCATAGAAAATATGAGATAGCCCTATGCGGAAGACCCTCTGATGCCCAAATCAGTGAAATTCATAGCTCTCTGCGAAAGACCCTCCGATGCCCAAGTCAATGAAAATTCACAGCAAGCAGATGTGGGAAGAAGGCTCTCGCAGAAGAGTTCCTCGAGATGAATGGCCTCTCGAGAACTCAGAGCTCTGCTCGAGCTTCAATGGAGTTTTAGTATCAGTAAGAGCATACCTGAGAGATTTCAGGACTATGATATTTATAGGCGATCACCTGTTCTTTGGGCACGTCATAGGGGGTCCGAAAACTGTTCAGATTCGAATCGGATTCGAATCAAGTTTGTTACGGGGCCGATGGGTTCAGTATCTAGTTAGTTAAAGATTCGATGGCTAGGAGAGTTGATTGATGCTTTAAGATTCAGTGGTTCTATAGGCCCTAGGCCATTTCTATAGGCCTTAGGCCACTTTCGGCATTATTTGTATAATTTTTCGCTCAAGATATTGTTTAACCATCATGAATTTGAACTCTCCCATGCTTGGCTCGCAAAGGCGCTCAAATGCCTCGGTTTGATCGAGGCACGAGAATAGCTCGGTTTGGCCGAGGCATAGAAATAACTCAGTTTACCAAGGCGTGAGAATAGCTCGATTGTTGAGGTGCGAAAATAGCTCGGTTCGTCGAGATGTGAGAATAGCTCCGTTCGTCGAGGCGCGAGAATAGCTCAGTTCATCGAGGCACGAGAATAATTTGGTTTTGTCGTAGGCGGTTTGACCCTGCCGAAGACGATTCGGCTCCATTATTTTTCAAACGTGATAACTGACTGATCGGATATCGAGATTAATCTCGATCTTTTTATCATGTGCACGAGGGTTAGCGCAATGATAATTTTATCCTTCATCACACCGCATGTCAAGCTACATGGTTTTGAACAATCATCGATTGTGCTATCGATGATGCTATGTATCATTTTGCTGGAGGTTGAAGTCGTCCAACCAATGGTTCCAGCCTCCAGGAACACGACGACACTGCATTGATTTTATACCCTATCCACCACGGTAGACTTGTGAGTAAGCCACTGTTTGAACCACGATAGCAGTCAGATAATGTGAAAGCGCTGACCAATCTTTCGCGGCTCAATCCGGACTTTTGGGTATCCGAGGAGGTCATGAGGTCAAATTCCAAAGCCCTGGGCCGTTTCAATTGAATTGGGTTATTTCCGTTGGCTGGCCGAGCGCGTATCGGTGGAATGTCTACGAGAACCATGTGCATCGAGGATGAAGACCGAATCGTTGAAAGCGTGGTCTCTCCACCAACGTGAAAGTCTCCAAGGAGGACGAAGAATCCCTCCTAAAGTAATCTAGCATCGCACCAACCATCCCTTTTTCTTAAAGTTTAACTTCTTCCTCCTTCCTTCCTTTATCTCGATTTCAATATTTTCCTTTCATTCTTGCTACTTTTATAAAAACGTTTTCTTTTATGCTTGATAGTTCATAGAATTAATCTTTTACTCAACTTTGTGGGGAGTTGAAAAGGATGTATTCTTGTGACACACATTCAACTCTTTTACTTTTAATTATATTTCAATATTTGGACTTTGAACCCCCTTCAAGGATAAGCTTCCAGAGAAGGGGTGACAGCCAACTCAGCAAACAATTGTTAGGCAAGCTAGAACTCACAGTGGTATGCACCACAAGTACTTGCAATGCAATGATCTCAAGGAAATGAGTTGTTGAAGTTCTGCTAATATAAAGGTCCTCAATATTTACCACATGTTCAATGAAGTCTCTCTCTCTCTCTCTCTCTGCATGCACATGTGTGTGTATAAGAGCTGCAACTGTAATGCATGTATGACTCAGCTCTTCTTTGTTTTTAAATCTTTAACCTACATTGTTGCTTAATATTATTCTAATTTATTGGATAGATTTGTTGATTCTCATTGAGGAACATGAACCAGAAACTTTTCTATGTGATTGTTTTTAGAATATTTCTCTATAGTTAATGTTTTATAATCAATATACTTAAAGCTTGTCCTAGATATACATATCTGTTGTTGCTGGGTGAAAATATTATGACTCGTCTCAATAATTAATTGACCATCTGAAAATATTAGTAGTAGATTTGGTTTACACCTTTTATTATAATGTGGCTAAAGGCCAAATGAAACAACAACTTTTTTTATATGGAATAATTACTGCATACAAATTAATTTATATAAAATTTAAAATGATAATTTAAAGGATGTAGTAATGTTTCATAAATTTTTAAATATTGGCAATCTAGCACTTTGGCCATAAGATTTTTGTATAATGGTTGGCACCCCTTTTTTTTTTTTTGGTAGGTGGCACCCCTCTTTAAAAAGCTTTCTCTTGAGAGAGGCTAGTGGTAATGCATTCCTATCATGCTAGCTGCTCAAAAAAAATATTTAATTAATTGAATAATATATAAAATATTATGTTTAATTAATATATCTCACATATAATATGTGAAAAAGGAGTAAGCTGAGGTGGCTTTCCATATATATGAAAACTTTTTACTAAAATTAATATTAATTTTTATGTAAATCTTTATTTAGATAAAAAAACTCTAACAGCATGTTAGCACAACATAGTGCTTTCTCTATTGAAATAATTTATTTTTGCTATAATTTTAATAGTTTGTTTTTAAATATACATTAGGACATATATTTGTACATATATAACGAGATGAAACTGTGCATGAGGCTCATCTTCAAAATTAATAATGAATAATCTTAACATAAAATTCACATCATTTAATATGATTTATATTATCAAATATTTTTAAAAATAAAATTTATATATTTTGATACTCTCCAATCAACCTATGTGTCAACTTAGCATGCACAATAATGAACAATATCAATTATGTTAATTATTAACATCAAATTATATTAATACTAAAATACATAATATGATAAGTAAATTAAATATATACTTTCTTGATCCTAATCCACTTGTCTTAAAACATGGATATATTTGAATTGATCAAGTTATGATAATGAGATTATTATAAATATAATACCATTGCATCTAATTTGAATCAATTTATAATATAATTTTTTGATTTATAAACCTTTTTTTCAGGGTATAGATCATTTCTGGATGCTTATCATTGAGTGAAATAATTTTTCAATGCACTCAAACATAAACCAGAGGTACTTAGAAGACTTGATGGAGAATAAAAAATAAAAGTACAGATTAGCTTTCAAAATCACAAGATAAAAATAAAAGTGCTTCTCCATTTTGCAATTTCAAAATCACCAATTCTATATAACAGCAAGGGATTGATGCAACACACGAATTATGGTAGGGTTTGGATGCAATTTCAAACATTTTGAAAGCAGAGCAGTAATATTCAACAATTTTTTTAAATTTATTTAAAATAATATTAGCCAAACGATTATACCGAGAACCGAAGTAACCGAGCGACGGAGGGGACCACCCGGAAAGCCTTGGGTCACGTCAGCGCTTGCCCTGGCGGGGGGGCGTCCAGATCCCGTGGTATCATCTCAACGCGCGTGATCAACGGGAGGAGATCTCTCGTCTCTGTCAACTAGCCAGGCCCTGCATGTGCCTTGGGATGCGGGTCTCGTGCCACGTGGACCCTCACTCGTCCGTTTCCTGCTTCCGTTTCCGATCGTGGGTCCCACTCGTTGGACACGCCCAACCGATGGGAAGTAGCCCTCGCGCGTGGGTTTCAGCTGGCCACACGTGCCACTTCGCGGGCAGAGGGCCACCCCTCCTTCCAACCTTGAATCAATTTAATAAAATCCAACGCAACCCAAATACTTACCTCTGCTCCATCCCTAATTTTTAGTTAAAAATTTTAAAAATAATTGTATAAAAAATATATTAAAGTACTGTATGAATAATAAAATAAGAATATATTTTTATATTAAAAATTAACCTTTAATTCCATAAAAGATAAATAATCTTTGTTTTAAATTGAATGAAATAGTATGCTCCTTATGTTATTGGTTGGAATTCCTATTACTATACACTGATTGTTAACGCCAGATCACCACCCTCGAGCGTCTGCGAGCGTCTGGTCGCCTCCTCCAGCGAGCTCCTCGCACCTGCGGGCTTGCAAACAAGTCCCGGGGGCCGGAGATTCCGACGGGGACCCTCCGACGCTCAAGTCAGTGCTCTGGGCAACGGCCGTGAGCTTAAGGAAGCTCGAAAGAGAAAGAGAGAGAGGCTCAGAGAGGAGCTCTCTCTGTGAGCGTTTAGGAGTGTTACGAGTGAGTTACCTGGTCGGGGTCCCTCTTACCCTTTTTTATAGATGCATGGAGTCTGTGGGCTTGGGGCGTGATCACTTGTCAGAACATTAATTGATGGCAGCACAGTGGAGCTTACCTTCATATGACGTGTCAAGCTGCAGGCCGTGTCCTGTCAGAGTAGGTGGTCGCAGGGCATGGCCGATCGTTACGGCGCTTGCCAAACATGTCCCTTACGTTACCTTTTTGGTTGTTCTATGCGGACAATGATGAGTGATAAAGTTAGTCGTGTGGGTCCCAAGGTATAGCCGTTGGGGGAGAAGGATGATGTTGAGTTGAAGCCAACTGTCCCTCGTAGAACATTGATTATAGAGTGCTTGTGTGGCATCATTCATGCTCTCTGATGAGTTTCAAAAAAGACTGATGGCGAACACTTGCATAGCGTTCACGTACGAGGCTCTGTTCACTTGCATGACACTGTTCACGACCGGAGGGAGCTTGACAGCTGCAGGTCCGAGGCCAAGTGAGAGTTGAGACCGAGAGGAGCAACGTGATAGCCATAAATGCCTTTATATAGGGAGAGAATAAGGCAATAAATGCCTTGGAGCAATTGTATGCACGTTGGCCTTGGAGGTATCGGCCTTTGAGGTGTCGGCTTTGGAGGTGTCGGCCTTGAAGGTATCAGCCTTTGAGGTGTCGGCCCTGGGGTGTCGGCCTTGGAGGCATCGGTCTTGGAGGTGTCGGCCTTGGAGGTGTCGGCCTTTGAAGTGTTGTCGGCCTTGGAGGTGTCGGCCTTTGAAGTGTCGTCGGCCTTGGAGGTGTCGGCCTTGGAGATGTCGGCCTTGAAGGTATCGGCCTTTGAAGTGTCAGCCCTGGAGGTTGGGTTCGATGGTCGGAGGAGAGCAACGTGACAGCTATAAATGCCTTGGTGTGAGAGATATACCATGGCCGAAGGGTCCCTTGGAGGCCAAAGCGGGCTCCGGAGGTCGGCCATCGAGGGTCGAGAAAGAGGGCCGAGGCAAGATGCCCGTGACACTTCATTCCATTAAATACTCTTCAAGTCATTATGACCACGCACATAACGTGACCCTTTTTCCCTCTTATTCTCTTTCTTCGATATGACGAGAGCAATGACGTTGATGGATGTTTGGAGCTGAGGCCGAAGGAGGCTCCGTCAGTTTCCTTTTTTCACGATTCTCTAATAGTGTTGGATCAGTCACATCACTGATATTTGACTCGGTGCTCTAGTGCCAAAAAAAAAAAAAAAAAAAAAATTTGGTTCACCGATTGACAAGTTATATCCCCAAGCTAAACTTTAGACTTGGGCTAATATAAGTGGGTCTATATCGAACTGGACACGGACCCGACATGATCCACTTGAGGACCTAAACCAAACCAAACACGACGCAAGCCCAACCCGGCAAAGGGGATGTTTTGAACGAGGTGGGAATGAGAGTTACTTTCATACGAAAGTACAAGTCTATTACGAGCCTTTCTACTGTACAAAGTAAGGCCGCGAGGTTGGGAAGGACAGGGAGAGGGAGAGAGAGAGAGAGAAAGCGAGAGGCAATGAAAGGCCTTCCCCTTGGGACACGGCCCTCAAGCGGCGGAGAGGTTCATAGAAATTTATTTTCTTTTCCAGAGAGTCATGGAGACGTTGTATCGTGACAAATTTTAATGTAGAATTCCACATGCCATTCTCTCTCTCTCTCTCTCTCTCTGTTCTTTTTCAAACAGAGGGAAAATTGAAAATGTTTCCCTTTTTTAAATTTTCTCTCTCGATTTTCTGGAGTCGACAACGCAGTTCGGGCTTTTGGAAGTTTGTGGAGCGATAGGACCTTTATAAGAAGAGCCAAAGGGTTGGTTGCGCTGCGTGGAAAATAGGCGCGAGGAGGCGACAATGGAGGGAATGCTCTCTCTTTGGGATCGTCAAGAGGTACCCCCTCCTTCCCTCTCTCTCTCTCTCTCTTTCTCTCTCGACACGCACACACGGATGATGTAATAATAACGATGGAAGAAATGGTCTTGCATGCTACATTAACTTTTCATCTCCCATGGGGAAGAAGAGAAAAGGAAAAACTTTAAATTTTCAGAAGAGGCTATAGATTTAAACCTAAAAGAAGAGGAATAAAAAGAGCTAAGCCATGCTTGTAAAAGTCTTCATTACGATGCTGCCCATTCTCTATTTGCTTGGCGTTTTTGGATTACATGCATTAGTTTTGCTGGTTACTTCATCCGGTTCCTCGAACAGAGGAGAGTGACTTGGTTAACCATTGAGAAAGATGGTAGAGAGTACTTGAATGTTTTGAGCGTTTATGAGATCGTAGGAATTCTTGATGCCTGTTCTTAAGCTGGAAATAGATTCTGACACACCAACGGTGTGCTGAAACAAAGCTATATTTATTGATGCTTTTTTGAATGAATCTAATTTTAGTTTTGAGCTTCTGCATTTCTATCAAAGCTGTTTCGGTGGAATAATTTTAGTGTAAGGCGAGCATTAGAAAGTGTTCCCCTGTTTTCTAATTGATTATTGTGTGTTTCTTCAAATAGGGTGTCGAGGAGTTGAAGGCTAGGCTTCTTTTGATCACTGCGGAACTGGAATCATTTCGAACAAATGCGCAGGAGGAGATCAGGAGGAACCAAGAAAGCATAAGCAATTTACTCCATCTCCTCAACATAACCAGCCAAGAAAGGGACGAGCCAGGAGACAGCTTCAGAGCCTAGTGAACAAGATTGCACCAGGTGGTCCAGTGGAGCTTCGTTCCCTCGTTTCCCATCTCCAGCCCCAAAGTCAAGAGATGAGGCTCATTGGAGCCAATTCCAACATCGAGAAGTCCGATAACCACTACTCCCATGTTTACCCTTGCACCGAAACACTGTCCTCAGAGAAGTCCCAATTAAACATGCTCCACTCAAGCAATGCACAGCTTCGACAGCAGCCAATCCTCTCGGACCATCACAACTCAAACTCAATGGGGATCTCTCCAGGCACCACTAAGTTTGACAAGGCCTCTGCGGTAATCGACAGCCTTGTTTCCAACAGAGCTCTGCCGGAGAAAGGGAAGCTGCTGCAAACCGTGATGGAAGCAGGCCCACTGCTTCAGACTCTCCTCGTGGCCGGGCCGCTGCCCCAGTGGCGCAATCCCCCGCCACTGAAGCCGATTCAGATCCCTTCCGTCGCGGCCGAAGTGGCAGCACCGAAACGGCGAACCAATCCCCAGGTTTCGATCCAAGTTGCATTACGAAAAGCTCTCCGGATGGGTCACCCTGCAAGGGGTCCCCAGTTGGATCTGAAATGGGTGCAGCGGATTCGTGTTTCAAGCAGGCAATGTTAACTTGCCATGGCAGCAGCTACCAAAGCTTGACTAAGAAACTGAGATCTATGTAAAAACTATGTAGTATGAAAATAAGTTCATGTTTGAGTCTAAAGGTCACACACACACTATGGTTAGGCCATTGCAATGCCTTTTGGTTTCTGATCTTAGTGTCAATATATCATGATGGGTTTGCTTATTCTAATGCTTTCTCCCCCATTAAGATTTGCTAATCGGCAGTCAACATTTGTTCATGGAAATAAAATTAGGCACACACAATAGGACACGCCACACGCGGCGCAAATTTTGTAGTGGATTTTGTTTTACATATGGTAGGATTGGGACGGGACTCATTAAAGTGGGTTTGCCGATGTTGAGATGGGCCTTGACCCGTCGAGGGGCCCCAGAGCTCCGCATGAAACCCCAAGGCTCCCTTCCGGACCGAGACTTGCACCGATTCGTCTCCGCCGCACGCAAAACGCCCACGCCCAGCTCCTCAAGTCCGGAGCCACCGTAGAATCCTCCCAGCTCGTGCGGTCCTACTGCGACTGCGGCGCATTCCCGTGCGCTCGCCAATTGTTCGACGAAACACCACACTGGGACTTGGTCTCCGCCACTGCTATCATCGGCACCTTCGCCCGCCACAACCGCCACCACGATGCCATTGCCCTCTTCTCCCGTATGCTTTCCCTCGACATCAGGCCCAACCAATTCACATTCGGCACCACTCTGCATTCCTCCACTGCTCTTCGTAGCCCAGACGTCGGCAGGCAACTCCATGCTTGCGTCGCAAAAATGGGCCTGCAATCCAACGTCTTTGTTGGCAGCTCTCTTCTCGACCACTACGCCAAGCTGGGCACCATCGAAGAAGCCCAGCTTGCATTTGAGGACACTTGCGAGCCAAATGTAGTTTCGTACACCGCATTGATAAGCGGGTACTTGAAGAAGGAGCGGTTCGACGATGCCCTCCGGCTCTTCCGGAGCATGCCGGAGAGGAACGTGGTCTCGTGGAATGCGATGATAGGTGGCTGCAGCCAGGTTGGTCTAAACGAAGAGGCGGTGAATCTCTTCGTCGACATGCGTCGAGAAGGTGTTCGACCTAATGACTCTACCTTCTCTTCTGTACTCTGTGCAGCCGCTAATATAGCGGCACTTGGAATGGGAAGGAGCTTTCATGCTTCGGCAATCAAATGTTTGAGCAGGCCTGATGTTTACGTGGGCAACTCTCTCATTAGCTTCTACGCGAAGTGCGGTTGTTTGGAAGACGGTATCCTGGCATTTGATCAGCTTAAGGAGAAGAACATCGTTTCTTGGAATGCTGTGATCTGTGGGTGTGCACAGAACGGCAGAGCAGAGGAGGCATTGGAATTGTACAGAGGAATGCTGGCTTCCAATTTGAAGCCCAACGACGTCACCCTTCTGGGCTTGCTGTTCGGCTGCGACCACGCGGGCATGGTGAACGAGGGCCATAACTCTTTCAATTTGGCTAAGGCGGAGCAACCGGAGATAGTGAGAGCCGAGCACTATGCCTGTGTGGTGGACCTGCTAGCTCGCGCCGGGAGATTTGGAGACGCCCAGAGGTTTCTTCAGGAGCTTCCATTCGAGCCCGGGATCGGGTTCTGGAAGGCCTTGCTTGGGGGGAGCCAGATACATTCCAACAAGGATTTAGCCGAAACGGTTGCTCGCCGGATCATTGCACTGGACCCGAAGGACACATCGTCTTATGTTCTGCTCTCCAACGTGTACTCTGCGGCTGGTCGCTGGCAGAGCGTGTCGATGATCAGGCGAGAGATGAAGGAGAAGGGGATGAAGAGGATTCCTGGATGCAGCTGGATCGAGATCAAGAACAAGGTCCATGTGTTCTTTAATGGTGACCGGAGGCATCCTCGGACTGAGGAGATCTATAAACTATTGACAACCTGTTTGGATAATCGACGGCATGTTCGTTTGGACAGCGACTCTTCCATTGGGGCTACCTCACCAATGCCATTCCGTCAGCTAATGCATCCACTTGCCCACAATCCTTAAGAGTTATCACCACCCCGTTCGTTCAACTCCAGCGCAACATCGATACTACCGATGGCTTTGTCAAATCGATAACAATAAGCTCTAACATATAGACCATAGCTCTCTCTCTTCACAACCTTCGGCCATCGGTTTAGATACCATGTCTGAAGACTTCAAAGCTCCAGATTTCGATTGGAAAAAGCCGGCACTCATCTGTATCTATGGCCTCTGCTTTCTCTTTCTGCTTCATACCTTGTACAAGGGCATCAAGAGACGGTGTCTCCGAAGGAGGACTGCGAGGCGACTTCTGGGCCAGAACAACAACCCAGGCGACGACGCTTCACCACAGTTGGAATCCGGAGGCATGGCTTCTGCCATCGTGCGGTCCCTCCCTGCCATTCAGTTCGGGGAGAAAACGAAGCAACGCGAGGAGGACGATGGCCGCAGTGCTTGCTCTATTTGCTTGGGGGAATTCGAAGAAGGAGAATGGCTGAGACTGCTGCCAGACTGTGCTCACATCTTCCACGTCTCGTGCGTCGATCCTTGGTTTCTCTCTCACTCCACCTGCCCCCTGTGCAGGACTCGGGTTTTGGGCGATTCCAGTAACAACGGTGATTCTTCTGCTTCAACGACGGCTTTGTGGGGGACGCTACCTAGAGAAGGCACGAATCAAGGGAGGCCACTCGGATATAATCTTTTAGTATCTGAGGCGTGGGTAGCAGTGAGAGGCGATCGGCCCGGGTCAGACTCCGGTGAATCTCTTCCTACCATGGGGCCTTCATCCATAGCCTCAACCTCAAACGTCTAAATTTACGTGGCATTGAATCCTTGTATTAAAATCTTGGCATTCGAACAATTTCTCTCAGTTTTAATGCGAGTGTACTCTGGGCGGTTTTACTCCTGCAAGTAGATTGTCTCCTAATAGTGAAAGCAATTTGGTGCACCAAAGTTGTGGGTGGACGTAATTTTGGGTTATCAAAGGTTGGGTTTGGCTACGTACGCTATTTGTTGGAAGAACAAGGAATGGTGACGCATGAAAGAATCTCCTTATCAGCCAGGATACAAAGTTAAATGGACCAAGAACTTTCCCATGGAATTATGTGCTGCCGTTTTGTTTGTAAGGAAGGATTCCGTGTCATTCCTCATCGCATCGACGGGTATCTCGGGCATGACTTCAAGACAGAAGACAGACACGGCTTTAGAATGATATCAGGCGCACGTAGGGAAGGAATTCTATTTAATGTATAACTACAGTACATTGAGGGTTAAATACAATCTCTTCTCAAAAAAAAAAAGAAAAAAAAAAGAAAAGAAAAATTAAATACAATCGATGTACACTTGATGTGATCACTTAAAAAAGAGGCTTGTATGCCTGGGCCCCAAGGCCTCCCTCTTACTCATTTGCTTTTTGCAGACGATTGTATTCTTCTTAGCCCAGCTTCTATTCAGAATGCGGCGGTTTACTCTGCTATCATACAAGCTTATTGCCAAGCTTCCGGTCAGCAGGTCAATCTGCAGAAATCTGTCTTTTGCTTTAGCCCGTCGATCCCTTATCGTCGTCGGACTGTGATCTCCCAATTGTTAGGGATCTTTTCCCATTCTGACCGCATATCCTACCTTGGGATCCCTATATCGGGGCGTCGTCCTCGGCAGATTGACTTCGAGATCTTGATCGTCGGATAGCTGATCGGTTGAGCAGGTGGCAGGCTTCCAGCCTCTCGTTGATGGGCCGGATTATGTTGATTCGGTCCATCCTCACCTCGCTTCCCCTTTACCTCTTATCTAACACCCTGATTCCGGTTATCTGTCTGCGCCGGATTGAGAGGCGTTTTCGGGATTTTCTCTGGGGCTCGAGTCAGGGCGGCCACGGTATTCATCTCCATTCATGGGATATTGTTTGTATGCCTATTAGAGAGGGTGGGCTGGGAATTCAGTCTTTGGTCCTTCGTCGGGAAGCTCTATTTGCGAAGCATGCCTCTAGATTTTTGTTGGATCCTCATTGTTTTTGGAGTATCATTATGAGAGGTAGATATGGTGCATGGTCTTCTGATTCGATTTCCCGCACTCCTCGCGGATGCTCTCCGTTTTGGCGGACGATTTGTCAGGCTGCCCCTTCTGTTATGCCCGATATTCACTGGATGATTGGGGATGGGAGATCTGTCGATGTTACTCAGGATAGTTGGATTGCAGCCATTCCTCTATTCCGCTGGCCGACCTTTATTAGTACTGATGTTGACCCCTCTATGCCAGTGGCTACGTTGATTTGCCAGGACAGTAATGTTTGGAATGCTTCCACTGTTTTCCGACTCTTTGGGGTGGAGCTTGCGCTAAGGATTCTCGCCATTCCCCTTGCCCCCTCAGCTGACTCGGATACCAGACTCTGGCGGCGCTCCTGCCTTTCTTGTGCTCCTACTAGGGATCTAGTCGATTATTTTCGTTCTCGGATTTCGGGGCTGGACGATGTTGCATGGATCTGGCGTTTGCCTATTCACCCCAGGATTCGGCTTTTCTTGTGGAAGCTTAAGTGGAACCGCCTTCCTACCTGTGCTCTGCTGGCCGGCCGTGGTCTCCTCATGTCGCCTCTCTGCCCAATCTGTGGGCTTGAGGATGAGTCGGTTGATCATGTTATCTTTACTTGCTCTCGAGCTATGAGGATCTGGCAGCAGATGCCGCTCACCCCGTGGGTGTCTGAGGACGGACCCATTCGGCTTTCTTTCTTGCACGCCATTCGTCTTGCTGCTCAGAGGGGACTGGGCACCCAGTGTGCTATCTCAGCTTACTTGGCTTATCATATTTGGCTCACTAGGAACCAGATGGTTTTCTCTGAAGAGACTGTTCCATCCCATATTATTATCAGAAAGGCTGTTTTTTTTGCTAAGGAGTATGACCGCTCTTCTCTTGCTATTCACTCTGTCCGACCCGGTCTCTGGGACTCCCCTGCTGTTTTGGCAGCGCACCGTTCTACGGTCTTTATTTTTGGGAGCCCCCACCCCCGGGTTATGTTAAAGTGAACTTTGATGGCTTTGTCTCCGATCGTATTGCTGGGTCCGGTTTTGTTATTAGGGGTTCGGAGGGTGAGCTTCTTGCAGCCGGTGGCCATGGTTCCCTGGATTTATCGGTCCCAACGGCGGAGCTTCAGGCTGCTTGGGCTGGAATCAGTTATGCTGTTCGTTATCTGGCCTCGAACAGATTGATTATAGAGGGAGATTCTCTTACGGTTATTCGCTGATTCGTCGGGATGGGGGTCCTCATTCCACCAATCCCATTCTCCGTGCAATTTAGGATTCTCTCCGGACTACAACTGCACCTCTGATTCGCCATGTTTATAGGGAAGCCAATGCGGCGGCTGATTGGGTTGCAAATCTTGCAGCTCGCCATCCAGGCCCTTGGGAATGGCATATGGGTGACCCATGCCCTCTTATTTTGCAGCAAATCATATACTCTGACTTCTCGGGTTTGACTCACGCCAGACTGGTGTGATCGCCCGCTTGTAAAAAAAAAAAAAAAAAAAAAAAAGGAGGTTTGTGTACCAGTGTGAGTTTTTTTTTTTTCTTCCCCTTTATAATTCATATACTTTCTATTAGTAGAATTTATTGCATGTGTTCATGGCAAAATAGCAGTTGAATGCCAGAATTATTGTTACTGTTTGTCTCAGCAGTGTGAATGAATCAAATGGACTCAAAGCAAGGGAATAATAACAATACGATATCATAGTTTCAGATCCTCTCAATACCAAAGTCATCGCCATTCATGTATTGTGAAGCAACAATGATATGCTGAGGACTTTATCTCTGGATATAGCAATTGCTTGACTCAAAAGCAGAATTTTCAGTGTTTTGCATGCGAGTATGAAACGGATTTTGCATGCATTGTGGTTTAGTTCTATGGTATTACTATAAAATAAACTAATATAGTGGATGTTATATAAGAATCAAGATATTGATTATGAGATCCTAGATATTAGGCTAGCGTAAATTATGAACTATGTTCATGGGCATACTCCTTCACAACAGAGGTTCTGGGTTTGCAACCATAGGCCATGGGAAGAAGCCTTATCCCATCTCTGGGTCGTATTATTTTACCATGAATGAAAGAGTAGTTCCCATTATTATCGATTCCCTTCTCTATCTTGCATCAAGGAGAAGCATGTTTTACAGCAAAAAAAAGTATATACTTCCAATTGTTTACAAGTTTTTTCACAACCTATTTCCAGCCATGATACATATGTTCTGTTGTAAATTTGCTATCTGAAATAAAAACAAGTTATTCAGGTCAAAAATCAATAATTTCAAACTGAATTCACATTCTGCAATATTCGTAAATTAGATGCAGAAATATGATGAAACCATTCATATTGGCATTATGGCATATTGATGAAATCCATCTTTTAAGTGTCCATATATGCAGTATTTCCCTCTCAATTTCTCTTTTATCAATTGTCTTAATAAAAACCAATTTTGCTTTGGACACAAATAAAAAGGAGAGTTAAATTGCTAGTTTTTTTTTTTTTTTTTTGGTTATAATCGGGCGATCATACAACACGGGTACGAGTTAGCCCTTGAACATCCGAATACACTATTTGCTGTAAAACAAAAGGGCAGGGATCACCCTGCCTCCACTTCCAAAACCCAGAGTGGTGAAACACAAAAGAAGCCACCCAATCGGCCGCAGAATTAGCTTCACGATAGGTATGGCGAATCTGAACTCCTTGGGCCACCCTCAAAATGGCCCATATATCATGTAAGAGCGGAATGGCAGGGGCAAAGGAGCAATGATCCCTCCGCAACCATCGAATAACAGTCAAGGAGTCACCCTCAATAATGAGATTGTGGGCATGAAGAGACCGAATGGCGTAGGAGATGCCAACCTAAGCAGCATAGAGCTCAGCCATTGGGACAGAAGAGTCCAGACTTCCAAACCCACCAGCCGCCAGTAGGTCGCCCTCCGGCCCACGGATGACATAAGCTAATCCCGCTAATCTGCCCTGGATACTTCCGTCAAAGTTGATTTTGACAAACCCTGGAGGGGGGACTCCCAAGATATGTAAACCGTATGTCGGTTTGCTGCCGAAGCAGCAGGGAAGCCCCAGGGTCCAGAAGAGTCAAAACCACCAGAATAGAAGCCACGGGCACAGTCCGACGCCAGGGATCTGATTTTCCTTATGATCATGTGAAAAGATATACTGTCATCAGAAAAAATCATCAGGTTCCTAGACAACCAGATCTGGTAAGCCGTAGAAGCCCATAGGGCACAATTATACTAAGGAGCCTTTCGGAGGTCATTTAAGAAAAGGGAACACTGAGAGCCCATATGATCCAATCTACAATAATAATCAACAGACTGCTAGATCCGCCCCACTCTAGGACAAGAGAAGATGGCATGACCAATAGACTCCTCCAACCCACATAGAGGACATATAGGCTGGATAGGCAATCCCCTCCTCACAAGCAAAGCACAGGTAGGCAGACATTCCCACAGAAGCTTCCATATAAAGAGCTAAACCCTGGGGAGAATGGGAAGCTTCCAGATCCAAGCAGCATCCACCGGCTCCTGAGACTGAGGCCTGAAGATCTTCACAAGATCCTTAGTGGGGGCCTTAGGAAAGAAAGATCTCCGCCAAAGTCTATAATCTGAGAAAATACCCGATATAAGCGGAATGGACAGAATCCGATGAGAAAGCTCTTCTCCAAAAAACCGGGACACCAGCGGAGCGCTCCAAGAGGAAGGGTTAGGAGAGATCAACTCCTTCACTCTCATAGTAGTAGGGACATCAATACTAAAGAAGGAGGGCCAACGAGATAGAGGGATGTCAGAAATCCAGGTATCCTGAATAACATCAATGGAAGAGCCGTCTCCAATCATCCACGACGTATTTTCCATAATGGAGCTACCATATCGACAAACCTCCTTCCAGAAGGAAGAATACCGATGAGAAGGCTGAGTATGTGAGGTGGAAGACCAATCACCATATCTCGCTCGCATAAAAGAGCTCTATAGACTCTGCGGCTCCAGAATGAATCGCGAGGCATGCTTGGCCAAAAGGGCCTCCCTTCTGACAGTTAAAGACTGAATCTCAAGCCCGCCCTCCTGGATCGGTATACAAACCCTCTCCCAAGATATAAGGTGAATGCCATGCCCATCCTGCATTGAGGCCCAAAGGAAGTCCCTAAAACATCTCTCAATCCTCCTAAGACAGGAGATCGGGATGGCAGCATTGGAAAGAAGATACATAGGAAGGGAGGAAGGGACTGATCGGATAATAGTGACCCTGGCCATCATAGATAATCCCGTAACCTGCCACCCCTCAATACGCTGACAAACTCGCAGCTCAAGGCCAGCATAGTCAGCACATCGGGGATGTCGGCCAGTCATAGGAACCCCCAAGTACTGGAGACGATCAGTCTGAGTCAGGATACCCAACGTTTGGACAATGGCTTCCCTGGAAGCTCTGGAGGTCTTCGGACTGAAGCAGATAGAAGACTTGGATACATTGACCTTCTGGCCCGAAGCCTGACAATAATGCTGGATGATATCAGCAAAAGAAGAAGCATTGGCTGAGGTAGCCAACCCCAACAAAATGCAATCATCAGCGAAGAATAAATGAGAGATCGCAGGACCCCCAGGGCAGGTCATAAAAGGAGCAATACTATGATCAGCCTGAGCCTGATAGAGGGCACGAGAAAGATCATCAGCAGCCAAAATAAACAGCAGAGGGGATAAATGACATCCCTGACGCAGCCCTACCGATGAGTGAAAAAAGTCAGTCAGACTTCCATTAATGATCAACGAGAAAGAAGGCCTATGAATGCAAGCCATAATCCAATCGATAAACTGATCATTAAAACCAAACTCCTGCAGGAAGTGGTAGAGAAATGTCCAACTAAGTCTATCATAGGCTCTCTCCATATCCAACTTGACCGCCATAAGGCATTGTCTAGCTGGGGCTCTCTGAAGATCATACATAAACTCATGAGCAATAAGAACGTTGTCCAAAATACTGCGCCCTATGATAAACGCCCCCTGCTCTGCTGCTATAAGACGAGGCATCACCAAGCGAAGACGGTCAGCAAGTAGACGAGCACACACCTTATACAGCGTAGTGCAGAGACTGATAGGCCAAAAGTGCTAGGGGAGGGAAGCATCATAACATTTGGGCACTAAGGTAATGAGAGTCCGATTCCAATCCTCAGGGATGACCTTGGCTTGGAATACAAAAAGGATAGCCTGAGTCACCTCCTGACCAACAATGTCCCAATACTGACGGAAGAAGAATGGCGGGAAACCATCAGGCCCCGGGGCCTTATCCTCCCCAAGCTCCCATAGAGCCCCACGAACCTCATCACCAATGATAGGTCTGATAAGCATTTCATTCTCCAGAGAAGAAACCTTCCTAGAGTAAGGGACCTGGAAAACCGGAGAGCCGAACCCTGAGGACTCCGACCATCTGGCCTGATAGAAGTGAAGAAGCTAGTTCCGAATAGAAGGAAGATCCTTATGATAGTGCCCTGAATCATCAGCTAGTCTGCGGATCTTGTTAGCAGCTCGACGCTTCAGAGTGACATGATGGAAAAATCTAGTATTGCGGTCCCCTTCACGAATCCACTGGATCCCGGACCGTTGCCTCCAATAGACCTCTTGCTGGATAAGCAAGGAGTGGTGCAAGGCTAGTTTGGCCCAGAGAGCAGAAAGATCAGAGTCCAAGAGAAGCCCCTCCTGATCCTCCTTAGCCTGCAAAGAACAAATATCAGTTTCATGTTGTTCCACCTGCCTGACCAGATCACCAACCTCCACTCTATTCCACCTGGCCAGTCTTCGTTTAGCCAACAGAAGGCAACGAGAAAGACGATAGGTAGCATTGCCCCGGATAGGAATATGCCAGACCTGGGAGATGATAGATCGGGCTGCCGTATATGATGTCCAAAACTGCTCAAATCTGAACTGCCTCCGCTGATAATGATCAGTCTTCGTAGAGATAAGAATGGGGCAGTGATCAGAAGCAATCCTCGGAAGGTGAAAAACAGAAGCAGAGGGGAACTTCTGGCACCATTGATCCAAGGCCAAAGCTCTATCAAGCCTCTCCCAAACTCGAGAAGAACCTTGATGGTTATTACATCAGGTGAATCGAGGCCCCGAAAAGCCCAAATCCAGAAGGCCAGCCGAACTGATGAAGTCCCTAAATTCAGTGATATTTGCTGTGCCAGTGACCCTTCTGCTCCCACGCTTTTCACTAGCTTCAATAATACAATTGAAATCACCAGCCACTGTGGAGGGGATACCCCGAGCAAATAGGGAATGAAGATCAGTCCATAAAGACCGTCTTTCCCAAAAATCGGTACTAGCATAAAGTGCCGCTAGAAGCCAAGGGTCATTAGAGCCCTCAGAAACAACAAGGCCTAAATGCTGATTACTTTGCTGAACAACATCAACCTTCACAGCAGAGGTGCACCAGATGGCTATAATGCCTATAGATAGACCCACTGCCTCAATTGCATACAGGGACCAATTTCAAACAATCTGTCACCGAAACTAGGCCAGACTGTCTCCCGACAGCCTAATTTCTAAGATAACACAGATGTCAAAGTTATGGATGTGAAACAATCTACAAAAAGAGGATCGAAACGAAGGCTTTCGAGCTCCTCTTACATTCCATAAAAGGATCTTCATTTAGTAGAAAGAGTAAACTGGGATCCCCCCTGCACTTCTGCCATAGCACTATCGGGAAGGTACTCAGAAGATCGAGTACCTTCCTCCGGGCACTGTGAGGAGCAGATCATCACAACTTGTCCCATGATATCCGAATTCAAAGGGTCATAGGAAGAGCCAGTATCCTTTTTGGGCTAGACCTTCTCCCCCACCGAGCCCTTGGACTGACATACCACTGAGGATCCAAGATCAGCATTCAAATGCTGCACCTCTTGAAATTTAACTTGATTAGCTTTAGAGGAGGATGCACAACCTTTACCTTTATTGTTGTCCACTTTAGTAATTTGCCGAGGGGCCTGATACTCTACCGGACGAGCCCGCTTTAGGGGACCCGGACAAGCACCCCTACTCCCCAAATGGCTAACTCCACCTGACTCCATATCCAAAGAAGCAAATGGAATTTTTAATATCATGGAATGAGGGAGAATTGCTTCAAAATTCTGAAACTCTAATGAGACCGGCATGCCCTCACTGCGACCGGCATGGCCTGAAACCCCCGATTCAGGCTCGTTCACTGAAGCAACCTTAGCCTTCTCCGCAGGACTAAGACTCGAGCACTTAGCCTGCAACTCATCAACTCTGATACCTCTGGCTCTTCTCCTTCGAGCCTTCTTCAACTGAACCGACCACCCATCATTCGTCTTCCCCGGAACAGTGGCTGGAGTAGAAAAGATGGGCCGAGAAATAGGGGATGCTGGATTCGCATCTATCTGCGACTTCCTCCTTCCCACCACCTGAGCCCCCAAAGACACCTTACGCTGCCTGATAGCCAACATCCACGCACCATAGAGGGGAGCCTCCGACGACGAAATAGAAGGTTGCCTGGTCAGAGAGGAGCAGCTTCCGGAGAGATGCAACGAACCATAGCTCGGGCAAATTCCTTCCAGCTGTTCGTATACAAACTTGTTGGCCCAGATGGCAACCCAAGAGGGAGGGGGGGTGAATTGGGTTCTTAAAAATTTTTAACCTTTTAAAACTATTGGTTTTGAAATAATTAAGTGCAGAATAAATTTCAATCACAAATGAAGAGATAGAGAGAGAGATAATTAAAGCACGGCAAACACAAGAATTTTATAGTAGTTCGGTATATCCAACACCTACGTCCACTCCCAAGATCCACTTGGGTCCACACTATAATCAACTAGATTACAGCCGAGTTATTTTACAAGATCACAACTCAAAACTTGTTGTTTCCCAGGAATCACAACGAACCCAGCTGGTTTTCCGGGCTCACCAGCACAAAACCCAAACACAAGCTAATCTAGCTTGTCCCGAGGTATACTACCTCCACTAATTCAATCCCCTGATTGAATTAGCAAAAATAAGAAAGAATAATGTTTACAATAATACACAGCTCCTTAAATGAGCAAATATTTAAAGAAAATAAACAAGTTTAGAAAAGCCTGATTTGAAGATGATTGGATTTGAGCTTTTCTTCTTTTCTTCTTCTCTTTTAAGATGTTGAATCAAGCCTCAGCTTCGATTCTTCACAGATGTTGCAGATGAGAAGTTGGAAAATCACAAAAACAGAGCTTTTTCTTCTTTTCGGAAAATCCTTCGATTTTTCAAGTTGAACGCCTTGGATTTCTCTTTGAGCTTTTTGGAGTGGAAGAATTTGAACATGGATTCTTTTCTTTTGATTTCTTGCTCAAGACCTCTTGGATTTTTTTAATATGATTTTTCCATTTTTTCCTCTCTCTTTCAAACGAATGCTCTTCCCCCTTTTTATAGATTCCGTTTAATCCATTTTTGGGTGAAAAACTATCCATTGGAATGTACCTGGAAAGTTTTTCCAAACATGAAATATAGCCATTAGGGGTTAGGTGAAGAAAATATTACCGTTTGAGCTGATCTGGCAATTTAAAAATCCGTTCTTGATAGGTTGGAGTCGACTCCAACTTTTCAGGTGTCGGCTCCAAGACGTGTATCCAAAAATAGAAAGTTCTGAGCTCGTTGAGGAGTCGACTTCGAAAAAGTAAAGTGTCGGCTCGCCATGTTCAGGTGTCAGCTCCAAAATACTGTAAGTGTCAGCTCCAAGGTAGTCAAAAATCATGCGTTCTGTTCCCGTATTGGAGTCGGCTCCAGACACTGTAAGTGTCGGCTCTGAAACTCTGGGTGTCGGCTCCGGATCGTATAAAAAATCAGAAAGATATTTGATTGGCCATGGGGTCGGCTCCAGACTTTCTAGGTGTCGACTCCAGGCTCTGAATTTTGAAACTTACCTTTGGCACTTGATTCAAAACACGTTTCGTGATGCCTTTTGATTAAACAAATATTTTTAAGCCCTGAAACACTTGTTAAATTTATTAGTAACATAATGAATATACTCAATTCCTTTATTAATCATCAAAATCAATAATTGGGTCAACAATCTCTCCCTTTTTGATGATTATAAAAACATTGAGTATATGCATAGAATTCTCAAATTAAAATTTTAAAGATGTGATCCTCACAGGTAAGCTCCCCCTGAATAAGGTAGCTCCCCCTATGAAGTTCAATTTAACAATTGTTCTTCCTTTTGCTTTACATTTTAGTGTTTGATACCTAAAATTCAGTTATATCAATTTTTACTTAAGCTTATTTAAATTAATGCATATCCAAAATAATTTAATACCAATCAAACCAATCAAAGCATAACTACTTAATCAAAGCATAACTACTTAATGCTTACGACATAACTTTCTCTCCCTTTTTTGTAATTAACAAAAAGATTAAGAAGAGTAAATTGAAAGATCAAAAGATAATTTCGTTACATAAAAAAGTCAGGTATTACAAAGTGAAACTGAACTTTGTCAAACATCAAACTATACATCATTACATTAAGATTTCAAGATAATACATCATTACAAAGCTTACACTTCATTGAATCAAAAAAACTGTATTTCATTACATGATAGTCACAGATTAGTTATAATAATCCTTTGTAAATGTTCTAAAATTTTTTCCATCCAATCACTCTGAGTTGCTACAAATTCTTTCAATCTTCTATCAACAAATGAGCATGCAGTAATGATCTTATCTTGAAGTTCAGCATTGCATCTGGAGTAGGTTTCAGAGTCTCCACAAATATCCTTAAGTTCTTCAAATATGTTCTTTAGATCAGTCATTAAGGATTCAACAGATGACCCAAGAGTGGACTCAATCTTACTAATGCAATCATCTAAAGAATAAAGAGTCTCTTTTATATTCATAAAGTGACCGTCAAACTCAGTCTTCATTTCTTCCTTCTGAGCAGCAAGTAGACTTTTATGTTGCTCCAATTGAATGTCTGAAAATCCAACAAATGAAGTAGATGGAGGTACCGGAACTGGAGCAGGAGCAGGAGCAGGAGCAGGAGCAGGACTGCCAGGCTGTGGAGAAGGAACCCTCACAGACGGACCATCCTCAAAAGGTGCTGAAGACCTCATTTCAGTGGCTCTCACATCCAAACTGTCTTTCCTCTCCCATTGTCCATTAACCTTAACAAATCCCATCCGATGAACTGTAGCCAAATTATAGTAGTCAGTATGCCTAAGGTTCTTGGAAGGCTCATTATCTAAAATTACAACTCCTTGGCTCCTGAAAACCATAGTTAAAATCATACCATAGGGTAGGGAAGATCTCCTTTTTCTTCCAGCCTCGGCCATATAGAAAATCATCATTGCAGCAAGGTTTATGGGTTGACCAGTCAACACACTATCCATCACCACTATGTCTCGCTCCGAGACATACTCAAATCGTCCGGTCTTAGAAAATAAAATTATGCTGCAAATATTATGAAGTAACCTCAACTCCAAGGGCAATTGGTTAGCCCTAACCTCTTCAAATTCTGTTACTTCTCTCCCTAATATCCTTGACAGAGCATCTGACCTCTCACTGTGAATATCTACTGCTAATCCGATGATTGGAATGCTTAGAAGATTTCCTAATTTCTGAAAAGTGAGGTGGATTCTTTTACCTCTAACATAGCTTATGATCCCACCATCACCTCTTGACAAATTGAAGTAGAACTCCTTGACAAGGGCCGGATAGGTAGGAACATCTAATGAGCACACTTTATCCCAACCTAGCTCCTTGATTTGATTTCCAATTGAAAAACCCTCGGACTCAAAGAATTCGAAATCGACCTTTCTACCCATGGTAATCACTCTCCCGGCTAAGGTATCTACTTGAGGAGAAGAAGGGCCTGGACTGTCCGATTGGGTTGTGGAATCCTCGCTCGGAGATGGCTCGCGGACGGGTCGCCTCGCCGAACGCTTCCCAGTCATCACGGGCACTCCAAGTACATATCCTCTCCTCTTAGGTGCCATTTAGATCCTTAGGAAAGTTCGAATAGAGTGAAATTTGAGTTGGGGAGGTTTTGAGAGAGTTTTGGAAGAGTTTGGTTAAGGATTGAAAATGAATGAAGTGACGAAGGTGTCGACTCTGCCCTAATAAAGTCGATTTGGGACCCCCAGGTGTCGATCCCGCAAAGTTGGGTGTCGACTCCAAATCGCTAACACAGTCAGCGCTCAAATTGGAGTCGGCTCCACTTATACGGGTGTCGGCTCCAAGGTCAGGGACCGAGAGCGACACAGACGAGGTGTCGACTCCTCAAACTGAGGTGTCGACTCCACTGACAGTTTCAGAGAAAAATAAATGAGATTCAAACATCTGAAACTTGTCAAAATAGGTTCAATAAAATTTTGAAAAAATCTTTGGAATATAAGAATCAAATTGCTCAAATGACTAGATAATTTGTCCTTAAAATTATGAAAGAAATATCAAGAAATTAATAGAAATCTAGATAGTCATTCCTTAGAGTTTCAAAATCATTCCAAAGGGTCACAAATCCCTAATTCACCTCTAAGATAACAAAATCTCTCTTCACTTAAAGGTTTTGTAAATATATCAGCTAATTGTTCTTCAGTATTAACATAATCAAGACAAATTTCATTATTAGCTACATGTTCTCTTATAAAGTGATATCTAATTTCAATGTGTTTTGTTCTTGAATATTGAATTGGATTTTTTGTTAAATTTATTGCACTCATATTATCATATATAATAGGAGTTTTATCAAGTGTTATGCCATAATCTTCAAGTTGTCTCTTAATCCAAAGGATTTGAGCACAGCAACTTACAACTGCAACATATTCTGCTTCAGCAGTTGATAATGCAACCGAATTTTGCTTTTTGCTAAACCAAGAGATTAAGTTACTTCCTAAAAATTGATATGCACCACTTGTGCTTTTATCTAGTTTGCATTCAGCATAGTCAGAATCAGAATATGCAATCAAGTTTAATATTGAGTCTCTAGAGTACCATAAACCTACATTTTTAGTTCCACTTAAATATCTTAAGATTCTTTTCACAGCAATTAAGTGAGATTCTTTAGGTTCAGATTAGGCATGGGCACTGGGCTGTGCCGTGCCAGGCACGGCCCAGGCCCGTCGTGCCAGAAAAATTACCGTGCCGTACCTGGCACGGCCCATTAACAAATGGACCGTGCCAGGCACGACCCACTAAAAAAATTTCAAATTCGGCACGGCCCATGACCCATCAAGAAATGGGCCACGGGCCGTGCCTGGCACGGCCCAGCAGGGCCGTTGCTGGGCCGTGCCAAAACGGCCCTTCTGGGCCGTGCCATGGCACGGCCCACAAAATGGTCCAGAAGGGCCGTTTTGGCACGGCCCAGCAACGGCCCTGCTGGGCCGTGCCAGAACGGCCTTGCTGGGCCGTGCCAGAACGGTTTTGCTGGGCCATTTTATAGGCCGTGCCAAGGGTCGTGCCATGGCACGGCTGGTGCCAGGAGCACACTGTGCACCTAGGCACCAGCCAGCTGATCGAAGCCATGATCCTGATCGGCGATGATGGATCCAACGATTGCGATCGATCTGATCGGCGATGATCCGACGATTGCGATCGATCCAAGCTATGATCCCGATCGATGATGATCGATTAGATCATTGCGATCAATCCGATCGGAGACAATCCAACGGTTGCGATCGATCCAAGCCATGATCCCGATCGGGGATGATCGATCCGATGGTTGTAATCCATCCAATCGGAGACGATCCGACGGTTGTGATCGATCCAAGCCATGATCCCGATCGGCGATGATCAATCCAATAGTTGCGATCCATCCGATCGGAGACGATCTGATGGTTGCGATCGATACAAACCATAATCCCGATCGACAATGATCGATCGGACTGTTGCGATCAATCCGATCGGAGACGATCCGATGTCTGCGATCGATCCAAGCCATGATCATGATCGGCGATGATCAATCCGACAGTTGCGATCCATCTGATCGGAGATGATCCGACGTCTGCGATCGATCCAAGCCATGATCCCGATCGGCGATGATCAATCCGATGGTTGCGATCCATCCGATCGAAGATGATTCGACGTTTGGATCGATCCAAGCCATGATCCCGGTCGGCGATGATCAATCCGACGGTTGCGATCAATCCGATCGGAGACGATCCGACGGTTGCGATCGATCCAAGCCATGATCTCAATCAGTGATGATCAATCCAACAATTGCGATCCATCCGATCGGAGACGATCCGATGGTTGCGACCGATCCAAGCCATGATCCCGATCGACAATGATCGATCGGACTATTACGATCCATCTGATCGAAGATGATCTGACGTCTGTGATCGACCAAGCCATGATCCCAATCAGGGATGATCGATCCGACGATTGCGATCGATCCGATTGGAGACGATCCGACGGTTGCGATCGATCCATGCCATGATCTTGATCGGTGATGATCGATCCGACGGTTGTGATCCATTCGATCGGCGATGATCCGACGGTTGTGATCGATCCAAGCCATGATCCTGATCGGCGATGATCGATCTGATCAGAGACGATCCGATGGTTGCGATCGATCCATGCCATGATCCTGATCTGCTATTATCGATCGAACGGTTGCGATCTATCCAATCGGAGACGATCCGACGATTGCGATCGATCCAAGCTATGATCCCGATCAGCGATGATCGATCAGACCATTGTGATTAATCCGATCGGAAACGATCCGACGTCTTCGATCGATCCAAGCCATGATCCCGATCGGCGATGATCAATCCGACGGTTGTGATCGATCCAAGCCATGATCCAGATCGGTGATGATCGATCTGACGGTTGCGATCAATCCAAGCCATGATCCCGATTGGTGATGATCGATCGAACCGTTGCAATCGATCCGATCGGAGATGATCCGACGGTTGCGATCGATTCAAGCCATGATCCCGATCGGGGATGATCAATCCAACGGTTGCGATCTATCCCATCGAAGACGATTCGACAGTTGCGATCGATCCAAGTCATGATCCCGATCGGCGATGATCGATCCGACGGTTACGATCCATCCGATCGGCGATGATCCGATGGTTGCGATCTTTCTATTTTTTTCTTCTTACTTATTGTATTATGTTCTAGAGGTCAGGCCTAGCCCTCCTCCCTTTTGTACCATTTTAATTTTAAATTAATAAACTGGTAGGGGTCTGTGCCAAACCCCCCACCATTATGGTGGCTTTATATTAATAAAATCCTAATAATTTTTTAATTTATCAAATATATATATTTTTTATAAATTTTTTTATTTGAGCTGTTCATGGGCCAGGCCCCAGGTGGGCCGTGCCTGGCACGGCCCAGGCCCACCTGGGCCGTGCCTAGCACGGCCCACCTGGGCCAGCACGGTCCAAGCTCACCTGGGCCATGCCTGGCACGGCCCACCTGGGCCGGCACGACTCAGGCCCACCTAGGCCGTGCCAGGCACGGCCCAGGTGGGCCGTGCTGGCACGGCACGACGGTCCGGCCCAGGCCCGTCATGGGCCGTGCCGTGCTGGGCCAACAGAAAAAATTTTATGAGCACGGCCCGGTAAACTGAGCCGTGCCGGCATGACTCGATACTGTAGCAGTGCCGGGCCGTGCCTGGCACGGCCAATCAGGTCCTGGGCCGTGCCGTGCCATGGGCGGCACGGCCCAGTGCCCACCTCTAGTTCAGATTGAAATCTAGCATATAAACAAACAGTAAACATGATATCTGGTCTACTAGCTGTTAAGTAAAGAAGAGATCCGATCATATCTCTATAATTTTTGATCTACTTTCTTACCATCTTTATCTTTGTCCAATTTGCATGAAGGACTCATAGGTGTTCCAAGTGGTTTGATTGACTCCATTCCAAACTTCTTGAGAAGTTCTTTTGTGTATTTTGCTTGATTGATGAAAATCCCCTCTTTGCTTTGCTTGATTTGAAGTCTTAGGAAGAAGTTGAGTTCTCCCATCATGCTCATTTCGAATTCACCATGCATTAACTTAGCAAATTCTTGACACAAAAGATTGTTAGTAGCACTGAATACAATATCATCAACATATATTTGTACTACTAATAAATCCTTGTCTTTTTTTTCAAAAATAATGTTTTATCAATATTTCTCTTGTAAAATCATTTTCAATCAGAAATTTACTTAATCTTTCGTACCAAGCTCTAGGTGCTTGTTTTAAACTATAGTGCTTTGTGCAATTTAAAAACATGATTTGGAAATTCATGATTTTCAAAACCAGGTGGTTGTTCAACAAAAACTTCTCATTTATAAATTTATTTAAAAATGCACTTTTAATCCATTTGAAATAAGTTGATATGCATATGACATGCAAATGCTAATCTAATTGCTTCTAATCTAGCTACAGGTGCAAAAGTTTCATCAAAATCTATTCTTCTTGATTATATCCTTTTGCACTAATCTAGCTTTGTTTCTAATTACTATGCCATTTTCATCTAATTTATTTCTAAATACCCATTTTGATCCTATAACTGAATGATCTTTAGGTCTATCTACAAGGTCCAGACATTATTTCTAGTAAATTGATTTAATTCCTTGCATAGCTAACATCCAATTATTATCTTTTTCAGCCTCTTCAATAGTTTTAGGTTCAATTTGAGATACAAATGCAAGATGATTATTGATGTTTCTCATTGATGATCTAGTTCTTACTCCTTGAGATGGATCACCTATAATTAATTCTTTTGGATGACCATAGGCATATCTCCAATCTCTAGGAAGATCTACATCATTATGATTTGCATCAATAACATCAACACTAGGAGAATCATCATCTTTAGCTTCTTGTTCATGATCTGAAGATACATTTATTTCAATTTTTCAATATCTCTTTCTAATATGTTTGTATCTTCCTCATCATCAATCTTTCCTGAACTCGATGCTAAAGATTCATCAAAAATTACATGAATAGATTCTTCTACAATTAAGTTTCTCTTGTTAAACACTATAGGCTTTACTAGATGTTGAATATCCTAAGAAAATGCCTTCATCAGATTTTGCATCAAATTTTTCTAGATTATCTTTACCATTATTATGAATGAAACATTTACAACCAAATGCATGAAAGTAACTTATGTTTGGTTTTCTATTGTTCCATAGTTCATAAGGAGTTTTCTTAATGATTGGCCTAATTAAAGCTCTATTAAGAATGTAACATGCCGTGTTTATAGCTTCCGCCCAAAAGTATTTTGGTAAGTTGCTTTCACATAGCATGGTACGGGCCATGTTTCTAAAGTCCTATTTTTTCTTTCTACAACTCCATTTTGTTGTGGTGTTCTAGGTGCTGAAAAATTATGATGGATGCCATTTTCAATGCAAAAGTTTTCAAATAAATGATTTTCAAATTCAGTGCCATGATCACTTCTAAGAGACACTATGGTGTTGTTTTTCTCATTTGTGACCTTCTTGAAGAATTTCAAAAATAATGGAAAGGTCTCATCTTTATGAGCTAAAAACAATACCCAAGTGTATCTAGAATAATCATCTACAATCACAAGACCATATTTCTTTCCTCCTAGACTAGTGGTTCTAGTAGGTCCAAAAAGATCCATGTGAAGTAGTTCAAGTGGCCTAGAAGTGGAAACAATATTTTTAGTTTTGAAAGAGTTTCTAGTTTGTTTTCCAAATTGACATGCATCGCAAATTTTGTTATTTTCAAAATCTAGTTGTGGAAGACCTTTTACTAAATCCATTCTAATTAATTTTGAAATTAGGTGTGTGCTTGCATGACCTAATCTACGATGCCATAACCAACCAATCTCATTCATATTAGCATTATTAGCACTAAGCAATGATTACTAGTAGACAAATTGTCTAAATCAATCAAGTATACATTGCCATTTCTATTTCCAGTAAAAACAATGCTATTATCAATGGGATTAGAAACAGTGCAGATAGAAGCTTCAAATGATACTTTAAAACCTTTATCACATAATTGACTAATACTAATTAGATTATGTTTTAAACCATTGACATATAAAATATTTTCAATATATGGAGGGAGTTATTTGAATTTTACCAAACCCCATGATTTGGCCTTTGCCATTGTCACCAAACGTAACAACTCCTCTTCTTTTGCTTTCAAGGGTGATGAATTGATCCTTGTCACCCGTCATGTGTCTTGAGCAGCCACTATCGAGATACCACTTTCGCTTTGATCTTTTGGCCGCAAGACACTCCTGCAAAAATGATCAAGTCTTATATTTAGGTACCCAAGCCTTCTTGGGTCCTTCATGGTTAGTAGCATAAAAGATTGTTCCTTTGGGAACCCATATTTTCTTTCCTTTACTACTTAAATTCTTGTTACTATTTCTTGCTTTACATTCATAGGATTTATGGCCTTTCTTGTTACAATAATGACATGTAACATCATCTTTATTTGTTCTTTTCTGAAAAAGTTTTTGACAAACTTTTGTTTTATGTTAGGCCTATATCCTAATCCAGCCTTATCAAATATAGCTCTTTGATTACTCAATAATAAATTAAGTTTTTCAGAACTATTAGTGAATTTATCAATAATATTTTTATTTATCAACTTCCTTCTTTAATTTATCATTTTCATTGGAGATTGATTCTCTTTCTTTTGTTAAATTATCTTTTTCAGATTTCAGCATCTCAATCTCATGAGTAAGATTATCTTTTTTTTAATGAGAATTGAATTATCATTTTTTAAAATTTGTATTTCTTTTTCAAGGCTTTAAAATCATCAACTAGTTCATTAAAAGCTTCAAATAATTCATCAAATGCGAAATCATCACAAGGGTTTTCAGAACTTACCTCGTTGTCATCGTTTGCCATAAAAAAATGTTAGCAACTTCTTTTTGTTCTTCCTCTGAAGACGATTCATCGCTGTCGCTCAAGTTGCAACATACGCCTTTTTTTCTTCTTGTAGGCTTTCTTCAGTTGAGGACAGTTATATCTAAAATGCCCTGGTTTCTTACACTCATAACAAATTAAGGGCTCCTTTTCTTTTTCTTTGTCCTTCTCTTTCTCCTTTTCTCCTTCCATTTTTGTTCCAGATTTCTTCTTGTGGAAGGGTCTCCTTCTTTGCATGAATTTCTTAAATTTTCTTGCAAGGAGAGCTGTCTCGTCATCTTCCTCTTCTTCATCACTGCTGCTTATATTCTTTTCTGCAGCTTTGAGAGCGATTATCTTCTTTTTCTTGACTTCCTCCTCTTGATGTTGTTTCATTGTTAGCTCATGAGCCATCAAGGATCCAAGTAGCTCTTCCAAAGGTAACACATTTAAGTCCTTTGCTTCTTGGATGGCAGTCACCTTTGCTTCCCACGATCTTGGAAGTGACCTAAGAATTTTACGCACAAGTTCAGAATTAGTATAGGTCTTACCTAGACTTTTCAAACCATTTACAATATCAGTGAATCTTGTGTACATGCATGTGATGGTTTCAGTTTGTTCCATGCTAAACAATTCATATTTATGCACTAAAATATTAATCTTTGATTCTTTAACTTGATTTGTACCCTCATGGGTAATCTCTAATCTATCCTAAATTTCTTTCGTGGAAATACATGCAGAAATTCGATTAAATTCATTTGCATCTAATGAACAATATAAAACATTCATAGCCTTGGCATTAAGTTGTGCCAACTTTTTATCATGTTCATCCATTTCATTTCTGGCTTAGGAATCACCATGTTATCTACTCTAATTGTGGGTGTGTGGACCATTAACTATGATACCCCATAAGTCATAGTCAAGTGCTTGAATAAAAATTTTCATCCTAGCTTTCCAATAACCATAATTAGTTCTATTAAACAAAGGAGGTCGATTAGTGAATTGACCTTCTAAGTAAGATGAACTAGCTTGAGCTGTCATTTGGATCTTTAGCTCTTGATCGTTAGACCAAATTCAAATGAGCACTTGCTCTGATACCAATTGTTAGCCCAGATGGCAACCCAAGAGGGGGGGTGAATTGGGTTCTTAAAAAATTTTAACCTTTTAAAACTATTGGTTTTAAAATAATTAAGTGCAGAATAAATTTCAATCACAAATGAGAGATAGAGAGAGAGACAATTAAAGCACGGCAAACACAAGAATTTTATAGTGGTTCGGTGTATCCAACACCTACGTCCACTCCCAAGATCCACTTGGGTCCACACTATAATCAACTAGATTACAGCCGAGTTGTTTTACAAGATCACAACTCAAAACTTGTTGTTTCCCAGGTGTTGGTCCATATAGCAACCCAAGAGGGGGGGTGAATTAGGTTTTTCAAAAATTTAAACTCTTTTGAAAAATAAACCCCAGCGGAAATAAAACTTAGATTCACACAAATTAAAATAGAATAAGCACAAATAGAGAGTTAAAGATAAAGAGACAATCACAGCAAATACAGGAGATTTTATAGTGGTTCAATGTACCTACACCTACGTCCACTCCCAAGTACCTCTTAGGTCCACACTATAATCAATCTGATTACAGCAGAGTTGTTTTGCAAGCTCACAACTCAAACTTGTTATTTTTTCGGGTGCATAACGAACCCAGCTGGTTTTCAAGGCTCACCAGCACAAAACCTAACACCACAAGCTAATGCTTGCACAAGGCTAACAGCCTCAACTGAATCAATCACCAGATTGACCCAGCAAACAATATTTGTTTTTACAAGATAAACAGCTCCTCTAATGAGCAAATATACAATAATGAAATAAGAATAAAAGGATAGGAATCAAAGCCTGATTCGCAGATCTTGGTGGCTTCTTCCTTCTCTTTCTTTGAATGGATCTTCCTTCAAGATGCTCTTGAGACTCAGAAGATCAGAAAACTAGGGCTTCTTTCTTCTCTTGAGATTTCTTCGAAATAGAACAACAAAAGCTTGGAATCTCTCTCTTTTCTTTTGGGGAATCAGTATGATTTTTCCTTACAAGTTTTCCCTCTTTTCTCTATTGATTTTCTGATGGATTTTACAGATTTCTCTCTATTCTTTTCTTTTTGTCTCTCTTGTCTCTTCTTGTTCAGATGCAGCAAACCCTCTTCTTATAGATCCCAATTAATCCATAAATAGTTTGAAACTATCCGTTAGAAACAAGTGTAAGAAGGATTAGATCCATAAATAGCAATAGCCGTTGGGATTAAAAAAGTTAAAGATAAAGTTTAGAGTCATTCTAATAGTTCTGGAGTCGCGTCTGACATTCTGGAGTCGGCTCTAACTTTTCTAGAGTCGGCTCTAACTCAAAATTCTTTAATCCGCTCAATCTGGAGTCGTCTCTGACTTTTCTGGGGTCGACACAAAATTCTTCTGGAGTCGACTCTAACAGTCCGGGAGTCGACTCTAAGTCGTGGCCTGAAAAACCATCATTCTGTCTTTTCTGTTGGAGTCGGCTCTAACAGTCCCGGAGTCGACCCTAAGTCTGTGCCATTTTTCGGAGTCGACTCTGCGATTCCATGTGTCGACTCTAATGTCTGCAATCTTACCTTGACATTAGATTCGAACCAGAACTTGATTGACTCTTGATTTTGATTATCAAATCGACTTATAATCTGAAAAACTTAATCAAAATCATTAGTAACTTCAAATGTTATACTCAAATAGTTTTGTTAATCATCAAAATCCTCAATTGGGTCAACAATCTCCCCCTTTTTGATGATGACAAAAACTTTGAGTATATGCATTAAAAATTCATTTGAATTAAGAATTATAGACATTGTTAAAGCTTTAGAACTTCCTAACAAAGAATTTGATGCCAATATTCAAAATGAATCAAAAAAGATACATGACATCAATCAAGATGATTTAACTTTTATGGAGAAATTATTAAGCTCTCCCTGCATTGAATAACTCCCCCTATGTAGATAAACTGAATTCAATTGAATGATTTTTTATTAGAATCTCAAATTTTTTTTTTCTTTCTCCCCATCTCAAATTGTTCTTCATTTTCTTCTCTTTCTCTTATATGCATATACAATTATCTCTCCCCTTTTTTTGTTATCAGCAATAAGATGAATTTTAAATACAATAAAAAAGGTTATCAGAGCGGGGTTATAGGTTCAATTAATCATAAAGATAGTAAACTCATTCATTGAAATTCAATCAATCAATCATAGATAAATTTGAAATAAAAGTGTAATTGTATTCCAAAGCAAGATTCATTACATGTGTTTCAGTAAAGTGACATATTCAAGTATGTAATTCCTAGATACATGCTATTAAAGCAAGAAAGCAAGAAATCCTAAGATACAACCTAGGATAGGATATCAAAATTAAATATGCTTATACACAATTTTTTTAAATGTCCAATCATTTCCATAATCATCTTTTTGAGTCTTCTTAAAACTTTCAAGACAAGCTTCAATTTGAGAGACGGCAGGTCATATCTTTCTTTAGTTGACTGGTAGCATGAAGATAAGTTCCAGAACCGTCTGCAATGCCTTCCATCCTTTCAAAAATCTTATGAAGATCAGTGCTAAAGGATTCTACGGAATTGCTAATGGAAAAGAAATCATGTCAAGCCTTGAATTGATCTCATCCTTCAACTGATTGAACTCCTCTCTCAACTGACACATATCATTTGTCCTTTGACTATCATACTCAGCCAGTAAAGCTCTGAGCTGACCTATTTTCCTCAGAAAATCTTCCAGATGCCAATGCTAACTGATTTGGAGGGTGAGTGCTAGGTCCAGCCACTGAGGGTCCAGTAGTAGATAGTCCAGCAGAAGAAGGTCCAGCAGATGGTTCAGGAATAGATGGTTCAGGAATATCTCTCCTCTGACCTCCTCAACTCTAACCTCTTCAGCTCTGGCCTCTTGTCCTCTTTTTATCCAATTTTCATTTTCTTTTCTGAAGCCCATCCGATGAATTGTAGAGACACTATAGTAATCTGTATGCCTTAATTTTCTTAGTGGCTCATTATCCATTATAAGCACACCTTGGCTTCTAAAGACTAAGGTTAGTATCATACCATATGGCAGTGTTGATCTTTTCTTAGTTGCTGCTTCTGCCATATAACCAATCATCATACCAGCAAGATTGACAGGTCTTCCAGTGAGAATACAGTCCATCAATAAGATGTCTCGCTCCGAGACATACTCAAACCTTCCATTTTAGGAAATAAAATTCTTCCACAAATATTGTGAAGTAACCTGAGTTCCAAATTAAGTTGATTGCCAAGATTTCTTCAAACTCAGAAACTTCTCTCCCTAACATCCTTGATAGGGCACCTCCTCTGTCTTCATGTTGATATTCAACTAAACCAATGGTAGGCATCTCCAATAGATTTCCAAGGGTTTCAGCCGTGATTACTTTAGTTCCTCTTACAACACTCACTAAGCCTCCTCTCCTCTACTAAATCATTGTAAAATTCTCTCACTAGGGCAGGGTATGTAGGGACATCCAAAGAACAGACCTTTCCCATCCCATTTCTTTCAACAAATCCCAATAGCAAAGCCCTCCGAAGCAAAAAATCAAAATCTACTTTTCTTCCGTTGTAATGGCCTTACCCGCTAATGGTCAACTCGTGGAAAGATGGTGAGGGTGGAGAGTCATCTTGAGTGGCAGATGAAGAAGATGACGAAGGTTGCCTCCGATTTGCGTCTTCGTCGGAACGTCGAACCACCAATGATAGCACGCCTTTTGGGAGCCATGGGATTCGATTGGAATGAGTTATTGAGAGATTTGGAGGATTTGGAGGGATTGAAAGGTTTGGAACGGTTTGGAAAAGGTTTAGGAGACGATAGGTTTCGTTTGGGGTCGACTCCGCCTTTTTATTTTGACCTAGTTCCACTTAGAGTCGACTCCCAAAAATGAGGTGTCGGCTCCGAACCAGAATCTGTCAGCGCCCAAATTAGAGTCGGCTCTACAGAAGCCAGAGTCGGCTCTAATTGCCCAGACAGAACATCAAAATATGAAGGTGTCGACTCCACAAACTGCAGGTGTCGACTCCACAACAGTTTCAGAGAAAAAAAATTTCAAGGATCTGAAACTAATCAAATTAATCATCAAACTCTAGATAAGTGTTCCTTAATAATTGGGGAAACAATAAATCAAATTTCTAGATAAATTTCCTTATTGGACATAGAGGATTTTCAAGAAATTAATGAAGTCTAGATAGTTGTCCTTAAGAGTTTCAGAAAATCATTCTAAAGGATCACAAACTCCTAATTCTCCTCTAAGATAACAAAATCTTTCCTTCAAAGGTTTGGTAAAAATATCAGCTAATTGTTCTTCAGTATTAACATAATCAAGACAAATTCATTATTAGTTACATGTTCTCTTATAAAGTGATATCTAATTTCAATGTGTTTAGTTCTTGAATGTTGAATTGGATTTTTAGTTAGATTAATTGCACTTGTATTATCACATCTTATAGGTTTTATCAAGTGTGATACCATAATCTTCAAGTTGTCGCTTAATCCAAAGGATTTGAGCACAGCAACTTCCAGCTGCAACATATTCTGCTTCAGCAGTGGATAATGCAACCGAATTTTGCTTTTTGCTAAACCAAGAGATTAAGTTACTTCCTAAAATTGGCATGCACCACTTGTGCTTTTTCTATCTAATTTACATCCAGCATAATCAGAATCAGAATAAGCAATCAATTTTAATGTTGAGTCTCTAGAATACCATAAACCTACATTTTTAGTTCCACTTAAGTATCTAAGATTCTTTTAACAGCAATTAAATGTGATTCTTTAGGTTCAGATTGAAATCTAGCACATAAGCAAACAGCAAACATTATATCTGGTCTACTTGCAGTTAAGTAAAGAAGGATCCGATCATACCTCGTAATATTTTTGATCTACTTTCTTACCTTCTTCATCTTTGTCCAGCTTGCATGAAGGACTCATTGGTGTTCCAAGGGTTTGATTGATTCCATACCAAACTTCTTGAGAATTTCTTTGTGTACTTTGTTTGGTTGATGAAAATCCCCTTTCTTTGTTTGATTTGAAGTCCAAGGAAGAAGTTGAGTTCTCCCATCATGCTCATTTCAATTCTCCCTGCATTAACTTAGCAAATTCTTGACAAAGAGATTGTTAGTAGCACCAAATATAATGTCATCAACATAAATTTGAACTACTAATAAATCTTTTCTTTTCTTTTCAAAAACAATGTTTTATCAACATTTCCTCTAGAAAATCATTTTCAATTAAAAATTTACTTAATCTATCATACCAAGCTCTAGGTGCTTGTTTAAACCATAAAGTGCTTTGTGTAATTTAAAAACGTGATTTGGAAATTCATGATCTTCAAAACCAGGTGGTTGTTCAACATAAACTTCCTCATTTATAAATCCATTTAAAAATGCACTTTTAACATCCATTTGAAATAAGTTGAAATTCATATGACATGCAAATGCAAGTAATAGCCTAATGGCTTCTAATCTAGCTACAGGTGCAAAGGTTTCATCAAAATCAATACCTTCTTCTTGATTATATCCTTTTGCAACTAATCTAGCTTTGTTTCTAATTACTATGCCATTTTCATCTAATTTATTTCTAAAAACCCATTTTGATCCTATATAGAATGATTTTTAGGTCTTCTACTAGGGTCCATACATTATTCCTAGTGAATTGGTTTAATTCTTCTTGCATTGCTAACATCCAATTATTATCTTTTTCAGCTTCCTTCAATAGTTTTAGGTTCAATTTGAGATACAAATGCAAGATGATTATTGATATTTCTCATTGATGATCTAGTTCTTACACCTTGAGATGGATCACCTATAATTAATTCCTTAGGATGACCATAAGCATATCTCCAATCTCTAGGTAGATCTTTATCATTATGATTAGTATCAATACCATCATCCTTAGGTGAATCATCATCTTAGCTTCAGGTTCTTGATCTGAAGATACATTTAATTTTTCAATATCTCTTTCAATCAAAGATTGTATCTTCCTCATCATCAATTTTTCTGAACTTGATGCTAAAGATTCATCAAAACTACATGAATGGATTCTTCTACAACTAAGCTTTCTTATTAAATACTCTATATGCTTTACTAGATGTAGAATATCCTAAGAAAATACCTTCATCAGATTTGCATCAAATTCCCAAGATTATCCTTTACCATTATTATGAATAAACATTTACAACCAAATGCATGAAAATAACTTAAATTTGGTTTTCTATTGTGCCATAGTTCATAAGGAGTTTTCTTAAGGATAGGTCTAATTAGGGCTCTATTTAGGATGTAACATGCTGTGTTATAGCTTCCGCCCAAAAGTATTTTGGAAGTTGGCTTTCACATAGCATGGTACGGGCCATGTCTTCTAAAGTCCTATTTTTCTTTCAACTACTCCATTTTGTTGAGGTGTTCTAGGTGCAGAAAAATTATGATGTATGCCATTTTTTAAAAAAATTTTTCAAATAAGTGATTTTCAAATTCAGTTCCATGATCACTTCTAAGAGACACTATGGTAGTGTTTTTCTCATTTGTGACTTTCTTGAAGAATTTCAGGAATATTGAGAAAGTCTCATCTTTGTGAGCTAAAAACATTACCCAAGTGAATCTAGAGTAATCATCTACTATCACAAGACCATATTTCTTTCCTCCTAGACTTGTGGTTCTAGTAGGTCCAAAAAGGTCCATGTGAAGTAGCTCTAGTGGCCTAGAAGTTGAAACAACATTTTAGATTTGAAAGAAGTTCTTGTTTGTTTTCCAAATTGACATGCATCACATATTCGTTATTTTCAAAATCTAAGCTAGGAATACCTTTAACTAAATCCATTTTAATAATTTTGAAATTAGGTGTGTGCTTGCATGACCTAATCTACGATGCCATAGCCAACCAATCTCATTCATATTAGCATTATTAGCACTAAGCAATGATTACTTGGAGACAAATTACTCAAATCAATCAAGTATACATTGCCATTTCTATTTACCAACAAAATAATGCTATTATCAATGGGATTAGTAACAGTGCAAACAGAAGCTTCAAAGGAAACTTGAAACCTTTGTCACACAGTTGGCTAATACTTATCAAATTATGTTTAAGTCCATCACATATAAACATTATCAATATGAGTAGATGGAGTAATTTGAATCTTACCAATACCCATGATATGGCCTTGACCATTATCACCAAAAGTAACTACTCCACCTCTTTTTGATTCAAGGGTGATGAATTGATCTTTGTCACCCGTCATGTGTCTTGAGCAACCACTATCCAGGTACCATTTTCTTTTCAGTCTGATGGCTGCAAGACACTCCTGCAAAATATTCATGTCTTAATTTTAGGTACCCAAGCCTTCTTGGGTCCTTCATGGTTAGATGCATTAAATATTGTTCCTTTGGGAACCCAAATCATCTTTCTCTTATTATGTGGAGATTTACATATATATGATTTATGTCCTTTGTTTTCATATTTAAAACAAGTAATATTTGATGATTTTTCAGCATGTATAAAAATATTCTTCAAAGATTTTTGCTTTTTAAGCGGATTATGTCCTAATCCAGCTTTATCAAAAATAGCTTTTTGATTATCCAGAATCATATTAAGTTTGATAGAGCTTAGAGTGAATTTATCAACTATAGGCTTAAGTCTATCAACTTCATTTTCAAACTTTCTTTTTCTTTTATCAAAAGTTCTTTATCTATAACATGCTTTTCATTTTCTAAGGATAGTTTTTGCATTTGAGTTTTCAAATCTTTGTTCTTTGAACTTAGGTTCGCAAAATCATCCATTAATTCATAAAAAGCACTATGCAATTCATCGAAAGTGAAGTCATCAAGAAAACTCGGACTTACCTCATCATTGTTCGCCATGAAGCATAGATTGGCCATTTCACTCTTTTCTTCCTCTTCGGAACTTGAGCTTTCCGAATCACTCCATGTGGCCATCATTGCCTTCTTTTTGAACTTTCGGATGCCTTTCTTTAGTTGAGGGTATTCAGATTTAAAATGACCCAGCTTTTTACATTCAAAGCAAATAACTTCTTTTTCTTTGCCCTTGTCCTCATCTTTTCTTGCAAAGGGCTTTTTCTTTTCAAACTTCTTCTTCTTCATGAATCTTTTAAATTTTCTTGTGATGAGTGCCATGTCCTCATCATCACTTTCATCTTCAGATTCATGAGGCTCTTCCATATATTCAGAAATCTTAAGAGCCATAGTCCTCTTCTTCTTTAACTCATCATCATCAACATGTTGCTTAATTTGAAGCTCATGAGTCATCAAGGATCCCAATAATTCTTCTAGGGGTAGGGTACTTAGATCCTTTGCCTCTTGTATTGCAGTCCAAGTCCTAGGCAAGGAACGCAAAACCTTTCTCACAAGATCAGAATTATCATAAGATTTACCAAGACTTTTTAAACCATTAACTATATCAGTAAATCTTGTAAACATATCAGAATTAGATTCACATGCATCCATTTTAAACAATTCATACTTATGAACTAGCATGTTAATCTTGAATTCCTTGACTTGATTTGTTCCCTCATGGGTAACCTCAAGTCTATACCAGATTTTCTTAGCAGAAATGCAAATAGATATGCGATTGAATTCATTTGCATCTAATGAGTAGTATAAAACATTCATTGCTTTGGCATTGAGTTGTGCCAATTTTTTATCATTTCATCCCATTCTATTTTTGGTTTAGGAATCTCCATGCCATTAACTCTAGCAGTGGGTGTGTGTGGTCCATTGACTATAATACTCCATAGATCATAGTCAAGTGCTTGAATGAAAATTTTCATTCTAGCCTTCCAATAACCATAGTTTGAACCATTAAATAAGGATGGTCTATTAGTAGATTGGCCTTCGGAAAAAGATGAACCAGCTTGAGTTGCCATGTGGATCTTTGACTCTTGATCGTTAGATCAAATCAAATGAGCACTAGCTCTGATACCAATTGTTGGTCCAGATAGCAACCCAAGAGGGGGGGAGAATTAGGTTTTTCAAAAATTTAAACTCTTTTGAAAAATAACCCCCAGCAGAAATAAAACTTAGATTCACAAATTAAAACATAACAAGCACAAATAGAGAGTTAAAGATAAAGAGACAATCACGGCAAACACATGAGATTTTATAGTGGTTTGGTGTACCTGCACCTACGTCCACTCCCAAGTACCTTTTGGGTTCACACTATAATCAATTTGATTACAGCAGAGTTGTTTTGCAAGCTCACAACTCGAACTTGTTGTTTTTCCGGGTGCACAACGAACCCAGCTGGTTTTCAAGGCTCACCAGCACAAAACCTAACACCACAAGCTAATGCTTGCACAAGGCTAACAGCCTCAACTGAATCAATCACCAGATTGACCCAGCAAACAATATTTGTTTTTACAAGATAAACAGCTCCTCCAATGAGCAAATATACAATAATGAAACAAGAATAAAAGGATAGGAATCAAAGCCTGATTCGCAGATCTTGGTGGCTTCTTCCTTCTCTTTCTTTGAATGGATCTTCCTTCAAGATGCTCTTGAGACTCAGAAGATCAGAAAACTATGGCTTCTTTCTTATCTTGAGATTTCTTCGAAATAGAATAACAAAAGCTTGGAATCTCTCTCTTTTCTTTTGGGGAATCAGTATGATTTTTCCTTACAAATTTTCCTCTTTTCTCTATTGATTTTCTGATGGATTTCACAGATTTCTCTCTATTCTTTTCTTTTTGTCTCTCTTGTCTCTTCTTGTTCGGATGCAGCAAACCCTCTTCTTATAGATCCCGATTAATCCATAAATAGTTTGAAACTATCCGTTAGAAACAAGTGTAAGAAGGATTAGATTCATAAATAGCAATAGCCGTTGGGATTAAAAAGATAAAGATAAAGTTTAGAGTCGTTCTGATAGTTCTGGAGTCGCGTCTGATATTCTGGAGTCGGCTCTAACTTTTCTGGAGTCAGCTCTAACTCGAAATTCTTTAATCCGCTCGATCTGGAGTCGTCTCAGACTTTTCTGGGGTTGACACAAATTTCTTCTGGAGTCGACTCTAACAGTCTGGGAGTCGACTCTAAGTCGTGGCCTGAAAAACCATCGTTCTATCTTTTCTGTTGGAGTCGGCTCTAATAGTTCCGGAGTTGACTCTAAGTCTGTGCCGTTTTCCGGAGTCGACTCTGCGATTCCATGTGTTGACTCTAATGTCTGCAATCTTACCTTAACATTAGATTCGAATCAGAACTTGATTTGACTCTTGATTTTGATTATCAAATCGACTTATAATCTGAAAAACTTAATCAAAATAATTAGTAACTTCAAATGTTATGCTCAAATAGTTTTTTTAATCATCAAAATCCTCAATTGGGTCAACACCATGGATCACAATGAACCCAGCTGGTTTTCTGGGCTCACCAGCACAAAATCCAAACACAAGCTAATCTAGCTTATCCCGAGGTATACTACCTCCACTAATTTAATCCCCCTGATTGAATTAGCAAAAACAAGAAAGAATAATGTTTACAATAACACACAGCTCCTTAAATGAGCAAATATTCAAAGAAAATAAACAAGTTTAGAAAAGCCTGATTTGAAGATGATTGGATTTGAGCTTTTCTTCTTTTCCTCTTCTCTTTTGAGATGTTGAATCAAGCCTCAGCTTCGATTCTTCACAGATATTGCAGATGAGAAGTTGGAAAATCACAAAAATAGAGCTTTTCTTCTTTTCGGAAAATCCTCCAATTTTTTAAGTTGAACGCCTTGGATTTCTCTTTGAGCTTTTTAGAGTGGAAGAATTTGAACGTGGATTCTTTTCTTTTGATTTCTTGCTCAAAACCTCTTGGATTTTTTTAATATGATTTTTTCGTTTTTTCCTCTCTCTTTCAAACGAATGCTCTTCCCCCTTTTTATAGATTCCGTTTAATTCGTTTTTGGGTGAAAAACTATCCGTTGGAATGTACCTGGAAAGTTTTTCCATACATGAAATATAGCCGTTAGGGGTTAGGTGAAGAAAATATTACCGTTTTAGCTGATCTGGCAATTTAAAAATTTGTTCCTGACAGGTTGGAGTCGGCTCTAACTTTTCAGGTGTCGGCTCCAAGATGTGTATCCAAAAATAGAAAGTTCTGAGCTCATTGAGGAGTCGGCTCCGAAAAAGTAAAGTGTCGGCTCGCCATGTTCAGGTGTCGGCTCCAAAATACTGTAAGTGTTGGCTCCAAGGTAGTCAAAAATCATGCGTTCTGTCCCCGTGTTGGAGTCGGCTCCAGACACTGTAAGTGTCGACTCCGAAACTCTGGGTGTCGGCTTCGGACCGTATCAAAAATCAGAAAGACATTTGATTGGCCATAGGGTTGGCTCCAGACTTTCTAGGTGTCGACTCCAGGCTCTGAATTTTGAAACTTACCTTTGGCACTTGATTCAAAACACGTTTCGTGATGCCTTTTGATTAAACAAATATTTTAAGCCCTGAAACACTTGTTAAATTTATTAGTAACACAATGAATATACTCAATTCCTTTATTAATCATCAAAATCAATAATTGTGTCAACAAACCTGCTGCCAAAACGGGCCATTCGTCCCTCTCACCCGAGACCCCGACCGGAGAGGAGAACGCAGCTCGACTTGGACACAGACACGAGCATATCCTCCCCTGTTCTTCGCCAGAGTAGCCGAGTCGACAAAAGCAAACTGGCCAGCCGGCGCTACGATCTCTCAGAGGATCTCCTCTCTCCAAAATTCGATCGGAAGGTTAGACAATCGCATCCACAAGAGAGCAGAAGAAACGATGTTAGCCGCAGGGATGAATTCTGGCCTCCATACTTCGGACGCTGCAGGCTGGCCGTTAATCACCCATGGCCGTTGCAACACCAAATCCCGGGCAGCTTCATCAGCGAACCGGAATATGTAACAGCGGAATGCTAAGCTTATGGGGATTATCTCGCTGGAGATACCAGCACGACGGACCTCCCTGACGAAAGCTTCGACCAGAACCCACCGGTGGAAAGTCCTCATCAAAACAGCACACTGCTGCCATTCCATTGATTCAGCTGCCAGCTTCGCCACTGGCACCTGAACCATGTCGGGAAAGCGGGCCTCCAGCAACGCCACCTCAGCCAGTGACGGAGAGGACGAGACCCACTGGAAGCTAACTTCCACTGCCCTACTCCCTGTAATCCGGCCATCGGAATCTTCATCCAACGCCATGGGACAGAAGAGGGAACAAGGGAGCCAAGCTCCAAAACACTGGAACCACGGAAGAGAAGAGAATCACGGAGATCACCTCGGAAGAAGTCCGAAGCACTAATCTTAAAGCAGGGAGAAAAAAAAAGGACAGGGATGAGCTACAGTAACTCTGCTAGTTTCTTTGATGGACTATCATTTATTTGTACAGATAATTTAGTCCAGTGCATGATTGAATATTAAAATTAACATCATTGGTCCCAATCTATAACATAAGGACAATCTTTTGTATTCGTGGTCGTGATATTGGCTTACCATATCCAGAATCTAAGGTCTGTATCGTTCCACCTATTTTGAAGTTGTTCCACTTTCCAAAACAAGCAGATAAGTCCGAGCAAAAGGCTAAAGGGGAAGTACGAAGCCACAAGCTGACATTGGTATGTATAAACCTTTTACATGGTTACGGGTTGTCTGTAGTTGAATCTTTCCCTGAATGGATTGCCTTCTGCTTAGCTCCACTTTGTTGCCTCATGCCATCACCAGCTCAAGGTAGGGAGCTTCCTCCAGTTCATGGACTTTATCAATTGCCACCTTTCTTCATATATTAATACTTCTATCATCTGTTTTTTTATTTTGAAATATGTATCAGCTGCCAGCGTCCCTTGTTCGGTTTACAGAGTCTGGGGTTTGGAGTAGCCAGAAAAGGATGGCTGAAGTTTGGATGTCTTGCATTTGGTGGGGATGGGATGGAGGGTGAAGAATACATGGGGAGTTCTCTGAAGGGGAAGGATAATGGGTCTATTTTTAGAGGGCTAGATGAATCAGGTGTTTCATTTGGGACTGTGAGTGCTGAAATTACTCAGGAAACAGTAGATTTCTTTGTCAGCGATGCAGAGGGTGATCCTGACTGCCCTTCAGAAGGTTTCTCCTCCATTGATCAGGCCATCAATTCTTTAAATCAGGGAAAGGTCATATTCAAATTCATATTGACTCTTTGTTCATTTGTCTATCTGGTGGCTTGTCTGCATATGAAAGTATATTGGTTTTCTCATGATATTGCGAAGATAAAGAATCTAAGCCCACATCGTTTATGGTGGCTAGCTGAAATGGTCCAAAGAATTTCGTTACTTCCTGAGAGCATTTATTGTTGTGATTCTTAAGCAAGATTTGCCTTTTTCATCAAATTACATGCTTTCAGTTTGGGTCACTGGCCTTCTCTGATACCTTACCTAGTTGTCACTGGTTTAGCTGTTGACTTCTGATGATTTATCAGATCACATAGATTATTATGTCAGACTGTCATATGATCTTCGATGGTACCGTCAGGTATAAACCTTATGCTAGGGAAAACATTGTTGCTATATATTATTTAGCTACAATACTTAGTAAATGCATAATTCACTAATTCAGAACTAATAAAAACAACTCTTTTGAAACAATGGCTGCTAGCGCAAATTAGTTGGAGAAAACGGGTTGATAATGTTATCTCTGAAGCAACTTTATTTCTGTAGTTTTTTTAAAAGCAATCATACAAAAATGGTTTGTTTAGATTTCAGACCATGAACTATCTATCTATAAGGGAACTAGAAAATGGAATTGGGCCTATTGAATATGAATTTGGGTCTAGACTCTAGAGCCTAGCTTGTTTGCATCGTCAAACTTAATCTTCAAGCCTTGTAAATATCTTTCTTTGTTATGAACAGAGATAAAAATGACCTCAAGAAGGACATTTCATGTTTTAGCTTACTATCTATTCTTGCTTTAGATTTTTTTTTTTTTTTCGTCAATTGCATCAGCACTCAAGTTAATCCATTTATTATTCTCTAGTTTGTGATTGCTGTAGATGATGAAAATGGCGACTATGAAGGGGATCTTATCATGGCAGCAACTCTAGTAAATCCTCAGGCTATTGCTTTCATGATCAGGCATGGTTCAGGCATTGTGTCTGTGGGAATGGTGGAGGAGGACCTGGAGAGACTGATGATTCCTATGATGTCCCCTCTCACTGAAATTGAGGATCTTTCGGCTGCAGCTTCCACAGTGACAGTGGTACACATTGGGTTCCAAGAATTTTTAAACTATAGTAGTTCATAATTCAATGAGCAATATGGCAAGCATCTACTGGCACTGACATTTGTTGGTAATTTGCTTTCTATTGTCCATCTAGGATGCTAGAGTGGGCACATCTACTGGTGTGTCAGCTGCAGACAGGGCAAAAACAATTCTTGCTCTTTCTTCTCCTGATTCCAAACCAGGAGATTTTAGAAGACCTGGTCATGTATTTCCCCTTAAGTATAGAAATGGTGGCGTTCTGAAGAGAGCTGGGCATACTGAGGCATCGGTGGACCTTATTACCTTAGCTGGTTTGCAGCCTGCTTCAGTTCTTTCAACCCTTGTTGATCCTGAGGATGGTTCCATGGCAGGACTGCCTGCTTTAAGGAAGATGGCTGATGAATACAGTTTACCAATCATTTCAATCGCTGATTTGATCCGGTGAGTACATCAGGTAATGAGGCTAGATCATGTTTTATTATCGTCTTTGATCTTCGTCTCTCATGTGGTCATCATTTTGCAAATGCATACTACCATTTTTATTTCTTTGGATTAGATCCCTGCATGATGATGTGAAATGCCTGTTGGTTAAAAATTCATGTAACAAAGCAATCTAAAGAAGTTGTGTGATGATCCAGAAAGCAAAATGGAAAGCAATAAAATAAGCTATCAGTTTTTATAACTTAATGTATGCTATGAAAAGCCATGAGTACGCAAAGTGTATGGATGCACTTGGAGGAGGGAAAGATCGAGCACCAATTAGCACCAGCACCGTTGAAACCGTTTCATTATCCCTGTAACTTTTAGCTCCATTATGAATTCGAACCTTCAGTTTTGGTCAGTCAAAGACTGCTGTGACCACTGCAAAATATACATCACCAATGCTTCTACTTTTGTTTCTTTTACTAATGAAGACAAATCATTACATATTATAATAAGACATGAATTTATGATTGATAAGGATATTACTCTGTATGAGAAATTGAAATTATCATTTGTGAATACCTATTGCAGTTACATGGTAATGATGATCATAATTTCATGTTCAGCACCCCATTCTGCAATTATAAAATCAAACTCTCAAACATTGATAGTTGTTTTGGGAATGCTTGCATATACTAGTGATATATCCAATGCAGTGCTGTGTACATTCACATAGAAAAGAAAAGGCAAAAGAATCAATTTCTTATCTCTTTGGCATCTTCAACATCTCTTTTCAGGTTATGGACTCCCTATCATGCATGACTCTTTTTAACAAGAAAAAAGAATCAGCTCATGGGACTTTCCTGATTTTATGCTTATGTAAAGATGATTGAATAGAAGTTCTTGTGAGCTCTTTCAGACATGCTAGCATCATTTCTGTTGAGAAATGGTCCTACATCAAAAGTGGCAGGGATCCTTGTGAGGCTCATCCACTTATAAACTAGAGTTTTTTTATTTTTATCATGGTATCAGAACTCATGATACCTCTTACCTTCCTAAGTCCACACCCTCATTTTAATCCATGCGTCGCCTGTACACATGAGAGGGGTTGCATTGATTTCCATCCCTTGTGCGCATAAGAAGAGGTGTTGAGGAATAGCCTCATATTAGAAGTGATACAAACCTTGAGGGATTTTAAGTACTCATGAGCCAATCTACCTATTAACTCGAACTTGCTTTTAGCTCGGACTTTATCAATTTCCTGCATCTTTTAGGTATGTAAACTTTCTGTGTTGCAGTTTACATGCTCACAAGAAAGGCATAATATTTGTGCAACACTATTTTTTTCAGGTACAGAAGGAAGCGTGAGAAATTGGTGGAGAGAATTGCTGTCTCCCGCTTGCCAACTAAATGGGGCTCATTCCAGGCTTATTGTTATCGGTCTAAGCTAGATGGCACGGAGCACATTGCTGTTGTAAAGGTATTTGAAGCACAATGAATATGTTCATCTACTTTAACTTCTGAACAGTAGTATGATTGTGTTTTGGAATGTGGAATGTCTCTTATAATCTTAAAACAAAGAGATATTAGAAATTCAAGCTTCGCAGATAGTATATGATATGGTAATATTCTTTCAAGTGGAATGATTAAAAAAAAAAACTATCTTATGTATAACTTTACAGAAGTTTGATGTAAACTGTTACTAAAATTACATATATCAAATGGGAACAGAGAAGAATGTCAAAAATCTGATATGTGAAATATCCTTGTCCTTGATTCCCATAGGAACATCTAAGGTGATAAGTTTACAAGAAGAAGCAAATTATTCTTTGTTGGATAAGATGAAGATAGAGGCAAAAGCTCTTGAAGAAGGAAGAAATCCACATGCATGCACACATTAAAAAGAGTATAACAAAGAAACCAGTGACATCTTTTCTTGTAGTCGTAATACATTCAATTCTATGCTTTTGACATGGAATTGCTTACTTCCAACTCACCCTTAAATTATGTAAGCCATGAGAAAGGTTTTCTCTTTCGTCCATAATTTCCTAAGTCCCATGACGTGGCATATATTTGGAGAAGTTTGAGAAGATGTTGACAGCCAATAGTGTGACACTCTCCAACTGCATGCAGATTAACCGAAGGTTAAGCTAGACATTTGCACATTCCCCTTTGTTGGCTGTCAGGAGTCAAAGAAAGACTCATTTATTTTGGCATGACAATGAATTATTTCAAGCTTTTGTCAAGGCTACTTTTCCTCATGATCATATAGAAGAGCATGCTCAAGAGCAAGTATGTTTGCTTAAAATTTGCAGGGTGACATTGGAGATGGGCAGGATGTCCTTGTAAGAGTTCATTCTGAATGTCTAACTGGAGACATCCTTGGATCTGCTCGCTGTGATTGCGGCAATCAGCTAGATCTTGCAATGCAACTGATCGAAAAGGCTGGCAGAGGTGTCTTAGTTTACCTACGTGGTCATGAAGGAAGAGGCATCGGATTGGGACACAAGCTTCGTGCATACAACTTGCAGGACCTTGGACATGACACAGTGGAAGCAAATCTGGAACTTGGGTTAGCAGTTGATGCTCGTGAGTATGGAATTGGTGCTCAGGTAATCCTTTGCAAGACAACATCATTCATAGTTTTTCATATCCAGGAGAAGAAAAGGAAGAAAAAAAAATTCATAGCTTTCTTGTTTGTTTTATTGATCCAGTTCTAGGAGCAGTTGGTGATACTAAGTCCATTTGGAACTTTGGATGAATTATTAACTTGATAGGCTTTATTTGTGGCTGCAGATTTTAAGGGACGTTGGTGTGCGCACAATGCGCCTGATGACCAATAATCCAGCCAAGTTTGTAGGACTTAAAGGCTATGGGCTGGCTGTAGTTGGGAGGGTCCCTGTTATGTCCCCCATAACAGAGGAAAACAAGAGATACCTGGAGACCAAAAGAACCAAGATGGGGCACGTCTATGGCTCAGATCTGCCAGGAGCTCTTCCTGGATTCACAAACCCAAATACAACGAGTACAGACCAATCAAAGGAACTGTAAGATGTCACCAATTTTGGTTGGTTCAAAGATTCTTCCATTCTTAATTTTATTACAATAAACGAAGGAATAAATTACTTGTGAAAACATGTAACACCCCAAACCCTAGATGGATTTGGAATGCAATAACCTGCCACATGCAAAGGCATCCACTAACAGGAATCATCATTTATCTAAGGTAGTGTTTGATATGGGGGATAAGGAAGGATATCCCCTGGATATCCCTCCTTATTCCCAAATGCTATAGCTAGAAGGGATAGGTCTGAAAAAATTTAACTAGAGGGGATAACCCATGGTTAACCATGGTTAACCATGAGTTATCCCTTGAACTTATTCCCTAGGGAACCCAGAATAACTAATGTTATCCCTTGATGGCAAACTTGTAATTTAAAAAAATGCTTATTCCCTCAGCTATCCTCTGGATAAATGCTATTCCGTACATTTATCCAGGGATAGCTTTTAGGCTATCAAACACTACCTAAAAGAGTTATGAGTTACCATTAATAAAAAATGAAATAAAATTTTTATTGCAACCTGAATAACATAAGAAAAAAAAAGTGCCCTGATTACCATTATGTTTAACAGCTGATTTAACCTCCTATATGAAGATATATCCTTCACATGTATTCTTTCTGAAGGTGGATTTCCATATTACTCGTCAAGTCATGTTATTGTAGACCACAGATGCCATATTTTATCATATTAATTTTATTTTCATCCATTTATTTAATTATTCATGAAATATCTTGGACAATATATATATATATATATATATATATATATATATTGTATACGTATATGTGTGTAAATATATATGTATACAATATACATACGTATAGGTATATATATGTATACATATGTGTGTGTATATATATATAATCATTGTTTTATTAATTTTATTTTCATAATAATACAATTTTTATCTTTTATAGTATTATTTGTTCATCATCGTTATTATTATTTAATAGATTCTTGTGTATAAATTAATCAATAAATAGTAGGCATTATAATTTAAATTTTTTTGCACACAGTAAAGCAAGAAAATCTAAATGTGCAAAATGATAATAAGATAATAACTATTCATGTTTCAATTAATAATGTATAATCAAGCATTAATGATTAATTAGAAATTATATAAAAAATTACAATTAAGTAATTTAATAAAATTACTATTTTATAACTAGTCTGCTTATCTTACTTCCGAGTTCACAAAAGGTCAAATCAATTTGAGTGCTAGTCATCTACATTACAATATTTAATTTTTAACAATTAATAATCTAATATCATGGTGGCTATTATATAATTCTCAAAATACCTAACCTAGCTTAATCTTAGACCCATTCCTTTACACTTGGACTTGGTTGGACCAATATCATAATAAAGCTAATCGGGTTAAACTAACGATTAGACCAGAGAATTGTCTAGACTTAATAATTAAATATTAACTCAACTCAACTTACTCTTAATTATATTAGATCTAACATGATGTGGCTGATCCAATATCGTTAGAGTTAACGGTGAAGATGGCTGACAGAATTCCCTCCTCGGCCCTCCGAGGTCCCTTCGGCCTCGGCTCGGACCTAGCGTCCCCTTGGCCTCGGCTCAGACCTGGCATCCCCTTGGTCTCAAATCTTATGTCCCGTTGCCTCGAGCCTCCTGACGTACCCACGTAGCCCACCAACTGCCTATGGCGGTCACGTGGCCCACCAACCGCCTACAATAGCCACGTGATCCATCACTCATCTGCAACAGCGCATGCCGCGCCCCGAACGGCGCATGTCTGGCATGACCAGGCCCGTCTGCCATCCGTAGCGCCGTGCTTGGCAGATGGCAGGCGGGGCAAGGCACCTCTGACATGCTCAGTGTCGGTTGTGACCTGTCACTGTCAGCCTTGCCACCCATTCGCTACAAGACAACGGTACCTCGAAGTCAGCCACCTTCTGAAAGTAGGAAAAGGGGCCCTCGAACAGGTATAAAAGCCCACACTCATGACGAGGAAGGGATCCTGAACTCAAGTTCTCTAGCTCTCTCTCTATTAGCTTACTCTTATCTATTCCCAAGTTGCTGACTTGAGCGTCGAAGGGTCCCCATCGGAGCATCCGGTCTCTGGGGACTTTCTTGCAGGAGCACTTCGGAGAGGAGGTCCTTCGTCTTCCGGCGTCAGAGGAAGGTGACTTGGCGTTAACAGATTGGCGCGCCAGGAAGGGGTGGAGAGATAAAAAGCTTCGAACTAGTCAACGACAATCTCTCTTTCCTTGAGCTCTCGAGCAATGGTGATGACTCGTGCGCAAGAGGTCTCCACAAGCCATGCTGGGGGGCAGCGCCTGGGAGCTGACCTGCAGGCGGCCGGTCTCCCTGCTCCCCAGGCCAGCATCCCTGCACTACCATCACCACCACCGCAGCAGCATCAAGAAGATCGACTCGCCGCCCTCACCATGCCAGTTTAGTCGCTGGTGGCGGCGGTCCAAGTTCTGCAGCAGCAACCGGGGCCATCCACATCAATCCCAGGGGTGGTCCAGCCCAGTCAACATTCCTCCCGGGGGAGATCTCCCGTACGGGAGGTCCGTCACCGCCACGCTTCGCCTAAGCGTCATCACCGAGAGACCTCCAAGAGGTCCCGGTCTCCTTCCCGCCATGCCAGTGCTTCCCCAAAGTAGCGGCGCGGAAGGGAAGCGGAGCGCACCCATCTTCACCACCATCACTCCTCCCCCTCTTCAGAGTCTTCAAGGGAGGGGTCCTTCGATGGCCGGATAGCTCGCTAGGCCGAGCGCCGGCTTGATGAGTACAACCAGCGGCTGGAAGAGCTCAGCCACCGGATCACCAACTTGCCTGAGATGGACTATGACAACTGACCACCGCTGTCCCGCCGCATCATGGAGGAACCGATCTTAACCCGGTTCTGTCTCCCTCAGTTGGACCCGTACAACGGGACCACTGATCCCCTGGACCACTTGGAGAGTTACAAGGTCCTCATGCAGGTCCAGGGGGCAATCGACTCTCTTCTCTGTGTCGCCTTCCTCGCTACTTTGAGGAAGGCGGCCCAAGCCTGGTACTTCCGCCTGCCCCCGCGGAGTATCAACTCCTTCCGCCAGTTGGATAGGGCTTTCTTGGCCCATTTTGACACCTGCCGAAAGATACCTAGAGTGGCGGATAGTCTGTTCTCCGTCCAGCAGAAGAGTGGTGAGTCCCTGCGGGACTACATCGCTCGATTCAAAGAAGCTGCCCTCGAGGTTGTCGACCTCGAGGATTCTGTGGCTACCCTGGCCTTGAAGCAAGGGCTCCGCCCCTCCCGTTTTGCATATTCCCTCGACAAGAAGCCGCCTAGCTCCTACATCGAACCCTGAGCTGGGCCCAAAAGTACATCCGCGCCGATGAGGCTGACTCCTCCCGACGCGAGGCCAACGGAGGCACCACCAAGAAGCCGGCTCGTCCTGAGCCTGCTGAAGTTCGTCCCAAGAGGCCCGAGCCTCCTCGCCAACCAGACAACCGACCTTGGGCTCTTGCACCGAAGGACGGTCCGTTCACCCCCTTGCTCGCCCCAATATCTCATATTCTGCTTGAGATCGAGGGCAAGCCTTTCTTTCAGCGCCCTCCTCCGCTGAACCCGAAGACCCCTCGCAACAAGAACTTATACTGCCGCTTCCACCAAGAGCACGGCCATGACACCGACAACTATCGCCAGCTAAAGAAGGTGATAGAGGACCTTATCCAGCGTGGCCACCTGGGGAAGTTCGTTCAGAGGAACAACCCGGGCGCTCCTAGCCTGTCAGCACCTCCGCCACCAATGATCGACAATGCTCCGACTAAGAAGACGGTGGCGATGATATCCTAGGGGGCAGGAGGCCGGCCCAAGAGGTCGAAGGGGGGGAGGGGTTAGATTCTGTAATTCCCTTTTCTAATAAGGACTTAAAGGGGGTGGTCAACAAAAATGATGACAGCGCCGTCGTGTCCATGACGATCGCTAAGCATCCTGTAAAAAGAATTCTAGTTGACAGTGGAAGCTCGGTGAACGTTCTGAGTTATGATGCCTTTGTTCGTATGAACCTGACTCCCAACTCACTTTGGCCTGTCACCACACCCTTGATGGGGTTCATCGAAGACTCCGTAAGAGTCAAGGGAGAGATCACTTTCTCCGTCACGGCCGGGACGCCCCCATGTCAAAGTATGTATTTTATGAGCTTCCTTGTGGTCCGGGTGCCCCTTGCCTACAATGCCATACTCGGAAGGCCCAGACTTAACCTCCTGGACGCTGTTATCTCCACCAAAAGGCTCCTGGTGAGGTTCCCAACCAGTGAGGGAGTTGGAGAAATGCGGGGGGAGCAGAACCCGCTGCCGCTTTGTTATCACATGGCCCCCAGCCCTCAGGGGGCAGTACTTGCACCTACACCAGAGGCGTTCAACCCCCGAGACTTGGAGAGGAGAGTAGAGCCGGTCGAACACCTACTGACCTTCCCTTTGGGAGAGGACCCGGCGAGGACAGTCCAGATCGGAGCCCTACTCCTGAAGGAGGCACGCGACCAGCTCCTCGCTTTCCTGCGAGCTAACGCTGACATCTTCGCATGGTCGGCGTCTAATATGCCAGGCATCCCGGAGGAAGTGATTACCTACCAGCTCAACATCAAGCCAGAGTATCGACTCGTCCGGCAGAAGAAAAGGAGCTTCGCCCCCGACAGGCAGAAGGCGATAGACGAAGTGGTATGTAAGTTGGTGGCGGCCGGCCACATTCGCGAAGTGCACTACCCCGACTAGCTGGCGAATGTCATGATGGTCCACAAGGCCAGTGGGAGTTGGAGGATGTGTGTGGACTTCACCGATCTCAATAAGGCATGCCCCAAGGATAGCTTCTCACTGCCTCAGATCGACCAGTTGGTGGACGCCACATCCGGCCATGAGACCCTCAGCTTCATGGATGCCTTCTCGGGATATAACCAGATTAAGATGGAGCCGGCTGATAAGGAGGCAACCTCATTTGAAACCGAGAAAGGGATATATTGCTACAAGGTGATGCCATTTGGGTTGAAGAATACGGGGGCCACTTAGTAGAGGTTAATGAATAAGGTCTTTGAGGACCAGATCGGGCGAAACATGGAGGTGTACGTGGATGACATGCTGACCAAGAGCGCCCGTGCTGCCAACCATGTTACCGACCTTGCAGAGACCTTCGACAATCTTCGCCGATATCAGATGAGGCTGAACCCCCGCAAGTGCGCCTTTGGGGTTACAGCGGGCAAGTTTCTGGGCTTCATGGTGACGCAGCGAGGGATCGAGGCCAACCCCGACAAGATCCAAGCCATTCTGGACATAGGCCCCCGGCCAACAAGAAGGAGGTGTAGCGCATGATCTGGAGGATGGCAGCCTTAAGCCGCTTCCTGTCAAAGTCGGCAGAGAGGTGTCTGCCTTTCTTTAAGGCGCTGCGCAAGGTCAACGGATTCGAGTGGACATAGGAGTGCTAGGACGCCTTCGAGGAGTTAAAGAAGTTTCTATCCACTCCGCCACTGTTGTCCAAGCCGAGGGGCGGGGAGGAGCTCTTTCTGTATCTTGCAGCCTCCTCCGAGGCCGTCAGCTCTGTGCTGGTTCGCATGGATGTCGACGGAGCGCAAAAGCCGGTCTACTACACCAGTAAAGTACTTCACGATGATGAGATAAGATATTCCAAGACTAAGAAAATCATCTTTGCTCTGATCATCTTCGCTCAGCGCTTTCGATCCTGCTTCCAAGCCCATCCAATCGTGGTGCTCACGGACCAACCCCTTTGAACTATCTTGTCCCGTCCCGATACCTCCGGTCAACTGTCAAAGTGGGCCATCAAGCTGGGAGAGTTCGACCTATCCATCCGCCTGAGGTCCGCAATGAAGTCCCATGTGTTAGCCATTTTCTGATCGAGTGCACCTGGGCTGAGGAGCATCCGGAGGAGTTGCACCCGGAGATGCGAGTGGAGTCCCCCATGGCTGAGGAGGCAGGAGAGGAAGGCTAGATCCTCCATGTTGACAGCGCATCGAATTCCTAGGGAAGCGGGGCTGGACTCATTCTTGCGAGCCCTGAGAGGGAGGTGGTGGAGTATGCCCTCCGATTTCTCTTTCCAGCCACCAACAATTAAGCGGAGTATGAAGCCTTGCTGGCAGGGATGAAGTTGGCCAGGGAGCTCGGCGTGAAGCGTCTGAGGACCTTCACATACTCTCAGCTCGTCTCTGGGCAAGTCGCTGGGGAGTACGAGGCCAGAGACCCGACCATGTCCTGTTACCTAAGCAGGGTGCAATCCCAAGCCTCTCAGTTCGTCTATTTCCGCGTTAGCTACATTCCCCGGGGGGAGAATACCAGGGCCGACGCATTGTCTTGCTTGGCCACCTCGACCGATGGGACCTTGGGAAGGATGTACGTGTAGCATCTGCAAGCCCCTAGCATTGACGCTGTAGAGGAGGCTCTGCCAGTCGAGCAGGAGCCCTCTTGGATGGATGCCTACATCCGATACCTGACCGATGGCGCCCTCCCTGAAGACCCAGCCGAGGCGAGACTGCTTAAGCAAATGGCCCCGAAATTACTAATAATGGATGGTAAGCTCTACCGAAGGTTGTTCTCGTACCCGGTCTTTAAGTGCGTCGGTCCCATGAAAGCTGATTACATCATGCGAGAGATCCATGAGGGTATATGCGAAAGTCATCTGGGGGGCAGAGCCCTAGCATACAAAGTCCTGCGGCAAGGGTACTACTGGTTGACAATGAGGAAGGACGCGGCCGAGCTCGTCAAGAGGTGCGATAGTTTCCAACGCCATGCTAACATCCAGCGACTGCCGACGTCCAAGTTGACCCCTCTGGTAGCACCTTGGCCCTTCGTCCAGTGGGGCATGGACATCTTGGGACCGTTTCCTTCGGCCTTCGGTCAGCGCAAATTCCTGCTGGTAGCCATCGACCACTTCACCAAGTGGATCGAGGCCGAGGCACTCGCTAAGATCACCGAGGCCAAGGTGAGATCTTTTTTCTGTAAGTCCGTAATAAGCCGGTTCGGGCTACTGCATACCCTCGTCACCAACAACGGCCGGCAGTTTGACAATGCACCCTTCTGAGGATTCTGCACCGAGCTGGGTATTCACCAGCGGTTCACCTCGATCGGGCACCCTCAGACCAACGATATAGCTGAGGTGACCAACCGCATCATTCTCCAAGGACTTAGAGCCCGGCTAGATGACTGCAAGGGACGATGGGTGGAGGAGCTCCCCAATGTGTTGTGGGCATACCACACAATGCCTCGAGCCCCCACTGGAGAGACTCCCTTCAGCCTGGTCTTCGGGTCCGAAGCCGTCATTCCCGTGGAGATAGGCGCCCCGATCCCCTGGGTGGAGTCATACAGCGAGGAGGACAACCCAAATCAGTGGCGAGCCAACCTTGACCTGGTGGAGGAGATACGGGATCGAGCGCGACTCCGGATGGAAGCCTACCGACAGCGAACGACCATGTATTACAATGCTCGTGTCCGCCCAAAGAAATTCTTGCCGGGGGACTTGGTCCTCCGACGGGACGAAGTTTCGAAACCGACGGAAGGAGGCAAGCTGTCACCAAATTGGGAAGGACCCTACCGAGTCACCGAGGCACTCCATCATGGAGCATACAAATTGAAGGACTAGATGGGAAGCCGCGCCCACGGACGTGGAACGCATACAACCTCCATCGGTATTACCAGTAGTGTACCCTTTCTTTACAATGAGGTGCATACTTGCATTTCTTTAGGGCTCTCACCCCACACTCTATATTAATAAACACATTCAAGTAACCCAGCTTTTCAGCGAAAAGCCCGAGGCCAGCTCGGCACTACAAGCCCAATGTACCATCGGCACCGAAGACCGGTGTACCATCGGCTCCCAAAAAGTCCAATGTACCATCGGCATTGCAAGACCAATGTACCATTGGCACTGAAGACCGGTGTACCATCGGCAAAAAGCCCGAGGCCAGCTTGGCACTGCAAGCCCGATGTACCATCGGCACCGAAGATCAGTGTACCACCGGCTTCCAAAAAGCCCGATGTATCATCAGCACCGAAGCCCGATGTACCATCGACACCGAAGACCGGTGTACCACCGGCAAAAAGCCCGAGGCCAGCTCGGCACTGCAAGCCCAATGTACCATTGGCACTGAAGATCGATGTACCACCGGCAAAAAGCCCGAGGCTAGCTCGGCACTGCAAGCTCAATGTACCATCGGCACTGAAGACCGATGTAACATCGGCAAAAAGCCCGAGGCCAGCTCGGCACTGCAAGCCCGATGTACCATCAGCACCGAAGACCAATGTACCATTGGTACTGAAGATCGATGTACCATCGGCAAAAAGCCCGAGGCCAGCTCGGCACTGCAAGCCCGATGTACCATCGGTACCAAAGATCGGTGTACCATCGGCTCCCAAAAAGCTTGATGTACCATCGGCACTAAAGCCCGATGTACCATCAGCATCAAAGATCGATGTACCACCAACAAAAAGCCCGAGGCCAGCTCGGTACTGCAAGCCCAATGTACCATTGGCACTGAAGATCGATGCACCATCGGCAAAAAGCCCGAGGCCAACTCGACACTGCAAGCCCAATGTACCATTGGCACTGAAGACCAGTGTACCACCGATAAAAAGCCCGAGGCCAGCTCGGCACTGCAAGCTCGATGTACCATCGGCACCGAAGACCAATGTACCATTGGCACTGAAGACCAGTGTACCACCGGCAAAAAGCCCGAGGCCAGCTCGGCACTACAAAACCAATGTACCATTGGCACTAAAGACTGATGTACCATCGGCAAAAAGTCCGAGGTCAGCTCAGCACTGCAAGCCCGATATACCATCGGCACCGAAGATCGATGTACCACTAGCTCCCAAAAAGCTCAATGTATTATCGGCATCGAAGCCCGATGTACCATCGTCACCGAAGACTGGTGTACCATCGGCAAAAAGCTCGAGGCTAGCTCGGCACTGCAAGCCCAATGTACCATTGGCACTGAAGACTGGTGTACCATCGGCAAAAAGCCCGAGGCCAGCTCGGCACTGTAAGCTCGATGTACCATCGGCACCGAAGACCAATTTACCATTGGCACTGAAGACCAGTGTACCATTGGCAAAAAGCCCAATGCCAGCTTGGCACTGTAAGCCCAATGTACCATTGGCACTGAAGACCGGTGTACCACTAGAAAAAAGCCCGAGACTAGCTCGGCACTGCAAGACCAATGTACCATTGGCACTGAAGACCGGTGTACCACCGGCAAAAAGCCCGAGGTCAGCTTGACACTGCAAGCCCAATGTACCATCGGCACTGAAGATCGGTGTACCATCGGCTTTCAAAAAGCCCGATGTACCATCGGCACCGAAGCCCGATGTACCATCGGCACCAAAGACCAGTGTACCATCGGCAAAAAGCCCGAGGCCAGCTCAGCACTGTAAGCCCAATTTATCATTGGCACTGAAGACCGATGTACCACCGGCAAAAAGCCCGAGGCCAGCTCGGTACTGCAAGCCCAATGTACCATTGGCACTGAAGACCAGTGTACCACCGGCAAAAAGCCCGAGGCCAGCTCGGCACTGCAAGCCCAATGTACCATTGGCACTAAAGACCGGTGTACCACCGGCAAAAAGCCCGAGGCCAGCTCGGCACTGCAAGCCCGATGTACCATCAGCACCAAAGACCAATGTACCATTGGCACTGAAGACCGGTGTACCACTGGCAAAAAGCCCAAGTCCGCCTCGGTAGTCCAAGACCGATGTTCCATCGGTGCTCAAAAGATCGAGTCCACCTCGGCGTTCCGAGGCCGATGCTCCATCGGCACTCAGAAGCTCGGGTCTACCTTGGCAGTCCAAGACCGATATTCCATCGGTGCTCAGAAGCCCGAGTCTATCTCGGCAGTCCAAGACCGAGTCCACCTCGGCGTTCCGAAGCCAACGTCCCATCAAAACTTGGTGGCCCAGGGCGGGCTCAACCCTGAGTTCGACTTCGGCCCTCCCGAGAGTCCGGCCCTATGTGGCAACTAAGTCGAGGTCACTTGTGTAAGGGGACGGACACTATCCCTCTGCCGACGCGGCCCCAGGGGTCCCATGTCGACGAGCCGGGGACTAAAAATACGACACATTGCAGATAGCTAAAAATAATTTCATTGATGTAAAGTGTTTACAAAATACCGACCGAGTCGGACTTAGTATAAAAACAAAGGGAAAAACAGTGCAAAATCAAGGGTCGGCCGCGGGCTCGTCATCAGAGGGGGCCCCTCGGACCCTTGGTCTGGCTCGATATCCATGGCGCAGGGGAGGTCCAGGCCCGGGCCACCATCTCTCTGGCATCATGGAACCCTTGGAGGTAGGCGTCCGCGTTGGCCTCGACTAGCTCGTCGGCGAAACGTTCTGAGGCTCGGAACTCTTCTAGCCGCCACAGCTCTAGCCTCGATCGCAGCCTCCGCCTCGCGGACCCTAGCCTCGGCGGCAGCTTCCACTTCTCGGGCCCGTGCCTCTGTCTCTTCAGCAAGCGAGGCGGCCCTCCTCATAGCCTCCTCGGCGCGCTCGGCCCTGGCCTGGTCGACCGGATGGCGGAGTCTAGTTCGGCGATATGGAGGTTCCTAGCCTCGACAAGACTCTCGGCTTCCCCGAGCTGGTTCAACGCTGCCCGGGCTCGGTTGGCCTCGACCTCTGCCCGCCTAGTGGCCTCAGCTATCCCGGTGGCTCGCTCGATCCTTGCCGCCTCCAGGGCCCTCTCTGCCGCCTTGGCTCGGCCCTGGGCCTCCTCGGCGTCCAGCCGAGCCTAACGGATGATAGCCTCCCCATCGCCGATGACCTCCCTAGTAGCCGCTAGGGAGTTTGTCGCCTGCATTCAAAGTGTCAGCCATGCAAACTATCGGGTATTTGAAGCTAAGGGCAAAAGAGTTACTTACCCGGACGAGGGCCGCGAAGGCCTCCCTGAAGAATCTGGACGCCCCCATATGCCTGAGCTCCTCCTGGAACTTGGGCAGGATGACCTAGGACATGAGCCGCTCCGCTCGACGCCCATCATTCATAAGGGAAAATCCGCGGGGGTTGGTTCGACCCTGCTCCCCTCGGCGGCTTCGGTGCGCTCGGGCTCGGCGTGCGGGGGGCTTCCTCTGGGGACGGGCTCGCCGCCACTGATGGCCCCATGCCTCAGCTCTGCTCTGCCTCCGCCGGAGTTGGTTCGGCGGACACCTGGGGCTCCTCTGTCGCCCCCTCGACCCTCATCTCCGTCGGTGGGGTATCGACAGTCAAATCCACCTCCGATGCGATCGAAGGCTCTCGGCGCTCGTGTGGCGAGGAAACTCGCACCGTCAGACGCTTAGGGGCCGGGGCCTACTGCCCCTCACTTGGCCTTCCCTGGGCCATTATCCTATTGACAGCGGCCTTCCTGAGCTTGGCGGTCGGGAGCTTCATCATTGCGCAACACCGGTCGGAGTTAGTAAAAAAAAGAAAGAAAGAAAGAAGAAAGAAAAAGGTGGGAGGAGGAAATTTGGCTAAGTATGGAACGACTGCTACTCAACGCTCCGAGTGGAGACCCCCGCCAGTCGGAGATTGTCCTCTGACAGAAGTTGATTACACCTAGGGATATCGGCTGTCAGGAGTTGCCCCAGCGCCTCTTTGTCCCCCGGGAGTATGGCTGAATTCATGTTGGGCCAAAGGTCGGGGTCCCCCCACCCGGGTTTGACTTGGTCGAGGTCGGCAAAAAAGAATCGGGATTTCCATCCCTTGATAGAAGAAGGGAGGAATAGCTTGAGGATGCGGCCGGGTCGGGGTTGGAACACCCACCAACCTGCCTACTGCCGAAGGGTGTAGAAGGATCGGAAGAGGGAGAGTCGGGGTGTGATACAATGGAAATAGCATAGGACGATGAAGGCACAGACGGTTCGGAGGGAGTTTGGGACTAGTTGGGTGGGGGTCAAGGAATAATAGTTGAGGAGGTTGATGAAAAAGGGATGCAAAGGTAAGCGGAGGCCTAACTTGAAGGACATTTCATAAACGGCCACTCGGCCGGGTCGGGAAGAGACCACCCTGTCGTCGGGGGTTGGGAGGAAGAGCTCGATGTCTTGGAGATTTGGTAACGGGCTCTGATGTTAGCCAGGTCTTGGTCCGTTACCATGGAGGTGGTCCCCGTCAAGGATTCCGCTCCCACCCTTTGAGAGGTGCCGGCGGCCGCCCGATGCCTCCGCGCCGGAGCCTTGCAGGCGGCTCGCCGTAGAAGGACCGGAATGTGATCCTCCGGATCGAAGAACCATGAGGGGGCAGGAAAGGAAGAGGCGCAAGGCCTCGAAGGAGAAACGCGGTCCTCGGGATTGACAGACAAGGACCAAGAGGGAGAAGAGGCCATGGTAGAGGTTTGAAGAAGGAAGAAGGTTTTGGGAAGGTGGAGGAGCTAACCTGTGGCAGAAATAGTGGACACTGGTGCTTGGGTTGCAGAAGAGGTCGAAGGCCAGAGGAAGATGATGACAGTTGAAGCGAGATGACAGGAACTGACCCTTCGTCCGGGTTATACCATTTCAAATTGTCCCGCCTCGCCTGCCTAGCCATGCGTACTTCCATCATAGGCTGGGTCGCCTCGGCAGGCGCCCGGCGCGTGGGGTGTTTCGCCTTCGGTCAATGACGGGACACCGTTGGTGTCAGTATCATGATAGCAATGATGGCGGCAGCTTTTCGTAGGCTTCGAGAAGGCACCCCCACCTCGAGGCCGATCTCCGAAGATCGCACGGACGACAGAGGCCGCCCCATCGTATCCCCTAGATCGTCCGTGCAAAATTGTCGCTGCGCCCAAGGACAAGTGCCCGTCGGCAGTTGGCAGCAGGTGGGGATCAGCCACTTGGAGGTGACACCCTTTTGCCTTGCTGGGGTGGGCCCGCTTCGTCTTAGGGGCGAGGGGGCATCTGATGTGGCTGATCCAACGTCGTTAGAGTTAACGGTGAAGATGACTGATGGAACTCCCTCCTCGGCCCTCCGAGGTCTCTTCGGCCTCGGCCTCGGACCTGGCGTCCCCTCGGCCTCCGCCTCGGACCTGGCATCCCCTCGGCCCCGGCTCGGATTTGGCGTCCCCTCGGCCTCGACCTCGGACCTGGCGTCACCTCGGCCTCGAATCTCATGTCCCGCTGCCTTGAGCCCCTGACGTACCCATATGGCCCACCAACTGCCTATGGCGGTCATGTGGCCCACCAACAGCCTCCAATAGCCACGTGATCCACCACTTGTTTGCAACAGCGCGTGGTTGCGCCCTGTAACGATGCATGTCTGGCATGACAGGCCCGCCTGCCATCCGTAGCACTGCGCTTGGCAGATGGCAGGCGGGGCAAGATACCTCTGACATGCTCAGTCAATTGCAACCTGTCACTGTCAGCTTTGCCATCCATCCGCTACAAGACAATAGTACCTCGAAGTCAGCCACTTTCTGGTTCTGGAAGCAGAAAAAGAGGCCCTCGAATAGGTATAAAAGCCCACACTCATAACGAAAGGGATCTTGAACTCAAGTTCTCTTGCTCTCTCTCTATTAGCTTACTCTTGTTTGTTCCCAAGTTGCTGACTTGAATGTCGGAGGAACTTGAACGTCGGAGGATCCCCATCAGAGCATCCGATCTCAGGAACTTTCTTGCAGGAGCACTTCATCGTCTCCCAACGTTAGAGAAAGGTAATTTGGCGTCAACATAACACAATCCTATTAATTAGCTCCCACTCTAATTTGGTAGCCAGGCTCTAAAAGGTTAAAAGCTTAAATGACCCCATCAACCTGGTGCACCCAAGAACAATTCACAACCAAAGAAGAAGTAACTTCTTATTCTTCCAGAGGTTCACCTCAACGGCTATCAACCGAGCCTTGTCGTTCCTCCGGCTAACCATGGCGCCGCCGGAATCCAGCCAAACTCCGACCAAAGTCGGACCCCAACAGCCCCTTCGCTATCTCGAATTCTCCGTATTCGTCTTAACTTTATCCACACCCCACCATGGGTATTGGGAATGACGTGACCTTATCGCACCGGTGGACAAAGAACCGCCAGCTCATCTCCTCTTACCGAAGATCAACGGACAAAACGACCGCCAGCTCACCGATCCGCGTCCCCGTCCGTCGTCCAATCCCCATCCAGCGATTTCCCTTACATATATATATATTCTTCGACATACCTCGCTTCGCTCTGCCGTTACGCCCGGTCCCCCGCGAGTCTCTTCTCATAAACCTTCCTTTCGATTTCTCTCCCGATGGCGCCCAAGGCTGACAAGAAGCCCGCGGAAAAGAAACCGGCCTCCGATAAGCCGGCGGAGGAGAAGGAGAAGAAGACGGTGGCGGAGAAAGCTCCTGCCGAGAAGAAGCCCAAGGCCGAGAAGAAGCCCAAGGCCGAGAAGCGCCTGCCGCCGAGCAAGGAGGGCGGCGCCGACAAGAAGAAGAAGAAGGCGAAGAAGGGGAACGAGACTTACAAGATCTACCTCTTTAAGGTGTTGAAGCAGGTCCATCCGGACATCGGCATCTCGAGCAAGGCCATGGGCATCATGAACTCCTTCATCAACGACATCTTCGAGAAGCTCGCCCAGGAGTCTTCCCGTCTCGCCCGCTACAACAAGAAGCCGACCATCACCTCTCGGGAGATACAGACCTCCGTTCGCCTCGTCCTCCCCGGCGAGCTCGCCAAGCACGCCGTCTCTGAGGGCACTAAGGCCGTCACCAAGTTCACCAGCTCTTAGATCTAGGGTTTCTCATCTAATTTCTTATTTTCGAAAGATCTCTGTGTTGTGTGTAGGTTTTCGGGCTGTGTTGCGAAGCATCCGAAGCAATAAATCGGAAACCGTTTCGTTAATTATCGTATGCGCGTTAGTATGCCCTTTGAGATTTTTTCATCGGATTTATGTAGTTGGTTCCAACTACTCTGAGATTATTGTTGTTTGTTTTATATTGCTATGGTCTAAGTTGGGCGAGGGGGTGGAACCGATGGTATATTTTAGGTGAGGAATCGTAAGCACGAACGGTTGGTGCGAGGATCCAATTCTGTGAAGCCTGGGTCCAAGTATGTCTTTAATACCTTCTTTGGATGGAAAGAAAAGCAGGAGCTTTCTATTTGCACCGCAAAAATATATCCTTCCAAATTTTTTAAACATTTAATTTTTAAACTATCTCCTTGTCGTTTGCTTCGGCTTTCCTTTATTTTTCGTTCGTACTTTAAGAATAATTTAAAAATTAATTTTTTTAAAAAATTTTAAAAATGTAAAAAAATATTTATAATTTTTTTTAAAAAATTTGAAGATATAAAAAGTAGTTTTTATGCAAAATAGAAACTCCCGAAAAAGCTGGAAGGAAAGAAAATTAAATAAAAAAATGAAAAAAAAAGTTATGAGCTCTATCTAAAAATTCTTTTTGAAATTAAAAACTTAGGAATATTTTTTTTATTTCGATATTAATTTTTTTAAAAAAATTAATTTATTTTTTAATTATTTGTAATGAAAGTATTATTATTATTATTAATTATTAAATTTTTTTTTCATTCATTCTAATAAAAAAATATTTATTTATTTATTTTTTCTTACTATTTTTTTCATCCAAACGGAGCATAAAAGAAAAGAGCAATCCACGTTAACAAGAAAAGAACATTTCACGTCTATGGTAATTACTAATTAGGGAGTTGACATGAATCTCGCAATTATGGGCCATTGAATTACAAATATATGATGGTTATAAATTAGACTTAAACTATTTAAGGTCCTGTTTGGGATATTTAAGGCTGAATCATCTTTGGTAATTAGAAAAAATATGCGTTGGTTTGGATAAAATTATCATGTTTGGTGGATCAATAAGGAATGTAAATGTAATTTGTTATAAATTTTTTATCTATCTTTTTTAATACTAAAATATAAATATTTTAATTTAAAAATAAGCATTCTTCATATAATCATTTTAAAATGTTATATTTATATTATTAAATTATTTAAATTTATAATATAAATACCATTATATATATATATATAAGTTTATTTAAATATAATTTAATTTATAAAAAGATAAAAACATTAATAATTTTAAATTTAGTATCTAAATTTTATTATATAAATGTATAATAGTGCTTAAAATATTAAATATTATGTTGATATTTAAGATTAAATATAAATATAAATATTTAAATATTATTAAATATTTATATGGAAGTTAAAGTGTAATACTATTTCTTTTAAGGGAATTGATTGCCTTGATATGTTTTTCTTTTGTATACTTTTTATTTTAATGGTTTTCATGATGATATATATTATGCCTATTTGCACAAATAACCTTAGATTATTGTAAATTAAATATTAATGCTTAAATTAATGTGTATAATTATTAAATATATAATTTGTATAATAATTTTAAATTATTATATTAAATTACTATCAATCAAATGCCTTTCCGTAAAAATATTTCAACAATTAATCCAAATAAAACCTAATTTAGCCTTTTTTTTAATATAAGATGAACTTAATCATGCAGGGTTAGTATATGGTAAGTGTATATATAAATTGAGTTGCACATGAATCCCACTATCTATATGGGATGTTTATATATTTTTGGGTTGGCTATGGCTTGAGATAAGGTCACAATGACTTAATGGGTTATGATGAGGGATAAAATCATCGTCATATCAATATTCCTATATACGATAAAAAGGTTGAGATCACTTTTTATTTCTAATCCATCAGTTATTATATTCGAAAAAATAAGGCTGATATATTTCGGCACAACCGAAGTGCCCTTATGCCCCGGTCAAACTGAGCTATACTCATACCTCGGTAAGATCGAGCCGCCTTCATACCTCAACCGGACTGAGCCATTCTCTTACCTCGGCAAGACCGAGCTATTCTATACCTTGACAAGACCGAGCCATACTCATACCTCAGCAAGACCGAGCCACCTTTATACCTCGACCGGACCGAGCAATTCTCATACCTCGGCAAGACCGAGCTACTCCTATACCTCGGCAAGATCGAGCCATTCTCATACCTCGGCAAGACCAAGCTATTTCTATACCTCGGTGAGACCGAGCTATCCTTATCCTCGGCCAGGCCGAGGTATCCTTGAACCTCTGTAGAACCAAGTACGGAAAAATTTAAATTCATGATAATCCTGCAAGATTTCAATCACGTGGGTCTCCGACCGCTTCAAGTGGAGGGAAAAGCCAATAATATTAAATATGGCCTAGAACCTACAAGGCACCGAATCTCGAAGCATCAGCTAACTCCACTAGCCGTTGATTCTCTAACTAACCGGATTCGAAAGCTAGTGGTCTCGTAACAAATTTGATTTGAATCATGATGGTTTTCGATTCTCTGTGATACATCCGAGAAATCAGGTAGTTATCTGCCATTATATCGGCAACCTATATATACCCTGTCCTAAAGTTTTTTAGGTATGCTCACTCTTTCACTGGAAAAACTCCATTGAAGCTCAAGCAGAGCTCCCCAGGCTCCTCTAGAGAGGCCATCGTTGAGGGACTCTTCTGCGAGAGCCTTCTTCTCATATCTGTTTGCTGTAAATCTTCATTGACTTGGGCATCGGAGGGTCTTCCGCAGAGGGCCACCCTCAACGCTCTCTTCGTGAGGACTGTCTTACAGGTCCACCCAGGGAAGGGATAGGCATCCAGTTTCGAAGGTGGGCTGCACCCGAATCGGAAAATGGATTTCTGCGGTAACAGATTGGCGCTAGAGGAAGGGCCTTAAGTCCCATAAACTTATGATCAAGGAGACAAGGCTGAAAACCAGAAGAGCAACCCTTCAATGGTAAATCGAAGGAGAGCCGCCTCGGATGCTCAGGATCAGACCACTTCCCAAAGGTCTGATCCCACAAACAGTATGGTGCCTTTGCATCTGCCGCTGACCGAGACTCCCTCGCTATCGGTGACCGCGGTGACTTAGGACCAGTTTGCTACACTGGTTCAACAAGTGCAAGCCCTTGCACAGCTGGTCCAAGGGCTCCAGGGGTCTCCCCATTCGACCTCCCCTGCTCCACAACTCCTTAATGGAGTTGTCGCCCCGCTCTGTTGGCGATTTCTTCTTTCAACCCGCCCGAGGTCGCCAGTCATTCCCAGCAGCCCAAAGGAGCTAGACTGGCGCAGCAAAGGGCTGGGGGGAAGTGCCCACCTAGATCTTTGCGAGCTCGCTCTCTTTTCCCGGTGTCCTCCCATCATGACTCAACACCGTCACCATACTCTCCTCAACCAGTTTTTCCTACTACCCGAGACGAGGGGATCCGGTGATAAATTCGAGAGATGCGTCAAGAGTGGCAGCAAGAGCTAGATGCCGTTAAGCAAGCTCCATAACCCCAGTCAAAGGTGGAGCAGGGCATTCCCTTCTCTGAGGAGATTATGCGGGAGTAGGGGTGCAACTTGGGCCGGGTTCAACCCGAACCCGGCCCATAGAACCCGATTTGCAGCAGTACTCAAACTCTAATTTGCTTAACCCGAACCCGAAGGATCCTGGTTGAACCCGGACCGATTTACAACTTGGGCCAGGTTAGGGTTGCAGTCAACCCAAACCCGAGAAAACCCGAACCCGCAAAGCCACAAGCAGCAGGCCCACTGGTGTTGTAGAAGTGATGATTTAGCCTTGTTTGTTAGGTTTAAAGTATGTAGAGCTGACAATAGTTTTGTGGAAGCGATGATTCTTGGTATGAACATTCCATCAGAATCTTTATTACCTTTTAAAATGAGCAATATACTTTTGACCATTGCATTTTATCATGTAATGTTGGTGGGCCAAACTAGTATCTTTATTTTTTTTAATTATCTTCTTTGAGACATTTATAACTTCTAATATAAAGTTTGCCAAAAATTTTATAAAAGCATCCGAGAAGAGGTGATGAGCAGAAAACTAAAACATCTAGGAAAGGGGTGATGAGTAAAAAATCAGAGAGCTTTGGATGTCGAATGCAGTCTCGCTACTTGGAAAAGATCTCTCATACCTGACTTATGTGGTCTTCTAACTGGCTCTTTATATCGTCTCAATATTTTCTGCTTCCGAAGGATAGAGGTGACTTCATCAATACATATGGTGGCTATTGAAATATTATGCAACATTTGAATTACTTTGAATATGTTTTGGTTTAAGAATGTACTTTTTTTTGTTTAGTCTTATGTAAAATATGTATATTTTTAGACATATAATTTGAAATGTGAAGCTTGTTTGTTTCAAACTTCAGCTTGTTTGTACAATATAAAGCTTATTTGTTTCAAACTTTAGCTTATTTGTGCAATGTTAAGCTTGTTTGTTTCAGATTGTCATATTTTTTTTTTCTATCAACCCAAATTCCAACCCGAAACTCAACCCGAACCCGATTTTTAAAAATAGGGTTAGGGTTGAGGTTTTTCAAATAGGGTTAGGATTAGGGTTAGGGTTGACATTTTATAAATATGGTTAGGGTTAGGGTTGAGGGAAACCCGAGTTTCATGAGCCCGAGTTGCACCCCCTCCTCATGTCAAGCTTTCCATCATCGAGCCATACCACAGATTCATCGACCTCAATGACCATATGTGTAGCTTATGATCCATCATGATGTTCCACGGAGCATCAGATGCGATTCTATGTCGAGCCTTCTCCTCTATGCTCTGGGGGTCAACCAAAACCTGGTTCAATAGCTTGAAGCCAGGTTCCATCAATTCTTTTGACGAGCTAAGCCGCCTATTCATCAGCCAGTTCGTTAATAGTCGCCGCCACCGACGGAGGTTCGATTCCCTCTCCGAGGTCAAGCAACGGAAGGGAGAATCTTTGAAGAATTATCTCAGCCGCTTTAACATGGCCATGTTAGAAGCAAGCCACCTCAACCACGAGGTGGCCATGTCTGCTTTGGCGGGCAAAGTATCGAAGGAGGGTGACTTCTATCTAGCCCTGAAGGTCAACTATTCGAAGAGCCTCTTCGACATGATGGCCTTGGCGGATAAGTATGCCAGGATTGAGGAGTCGCAGAGGTCAGTCCAGGCCGAGCAATCAAGTAGAAAAGAGGCCAAGGGCTCGGAGAAGAGCCGATCCCTTCGCCATACAAGCCCGCCCCATTGCCAAAGAGCTCTTCCACGCTGCCCAAAGATCATACTCGGAGCCCAGCCCGAAGGTTCAATCAACACACCCCACTCACTGTGCCAAGGGCACAGATCTTGATGGAGATCGAGCGCCAGATTCCTTGGCTACCACCTCTCCGAGGGAACACAGCCCGGAGGGACATGACCAAGTACTGCCGATTCCATCGGGATTACGGGCATGACACTGAAGAGTGTTGGCAGCTTCGGAATGAGATTGAGCAACTCATCCGATGGGGCAGGATGGACAGGTTTAGAAGAGCTCATGAATTGAACAATGGAGAAGGCCGTCAGCCTGAGCCTCGCCAACCCCCTCTGCCGAATCCACTGGTCATTGGCAATGTCAATATGATAGCAATGATCAGCTCCTCGTTGGCTCGACTGGGCGAAGAAGAAAATCTACCAAAAAAGGCCCGGACCGATGAGCTTTCTTTTTTTGACGAAGACCTTTGGAAGATACAATATCCGCATGATAATGCTTTGGTTGTATCTCTCAATATGAATGATTATGATGTACACCAAATTTTGGTTGATAGTGGAAGCTCTGTTAATGTTTTATACTTTGATGCCTTTGTGAGAATGAAATTGTATATGAAAAACCTTCGGACCATAGACTCCACCGTAGTGGGTTTCACTAGCGATGTCATTATCCCCGAGGGGGTCGTTACATTGGTGGTCCGAGCAGGCACTTGGCCCAGTATAGCCGCAGTTCACACAGACTTCTTGGTAACTAAGCTTCGGTCTCTCTACAATGCGATCCGGTAGGCCCAGATAGATGTTCCTCAAAACTATTATCTCTATCCCTCATCTTGCCATGAAGTTTTCCACTGAATGAGGAGTGGGAGTTGTTTGAGGAAATCAGGATGTGGCTCGGTATTGCTTCGTTGCCGACCTTTAGTTTAAAAAGCTCGAGGTTGACGGATTGGATGCTCGAAAGGATTTTGCCGAACAATGGAGAGAACCAGCCGAGAAACTTGAGAAGGTGTCACTTGACGAAGCTCGACCCGACCGAACCATAAGGATCGGTTCATAACTAAAAGGCAAGCCTCGGTAAGATTTGGTTGAATTTCTTTGAAGAAACGCTGACGTCTTTGCATAGTCTGCTTCGGATATGCTGGGTATCGACCCAGATGTCCTTGTCCATCACCTTAATGTGGACGAGACATTTTAGCCGGTCAAGAAGAAGAAAAGAAGCTTTGCCCTTGAGCGTTAGAAGGCCATCGAGGAAGAGGTTGATAAACTCATTAAAGCTAACTTCATTCGGGAAGTAAACTATCCCGATTGGCTGGCGAATGTTGTCAAGGTGAAGAAATCAAATGGCAAATGAAAAATTTGCATCGACTTCACCAACCTCAACAAGGCTTGCCCAAAGGACAGTTTTCCTTTTCCTTGGATTGACCAGCTTGTGAATGCTAGCTCGGGCTACCAAATGCTGACTTTCATGAATGCTTATTCGGACTATAATCAAATTCAAATGACATCTGAGGATGAAGAAAAGGCCGCCTTCATAACCGACCGAGGTATTTACTATTACCGAGTCATGCCTTTTGGTCTAAAAAATGTAGGCGCAACATACTAGAGACTGGTTAATAAGATTTTTAAAGAACAAATCGGTCAGAACATGGAGGTCTATGTTGATGATATACTAATTAAGAGCAAGGAGGCATCCCAGCACATTGATGATCTTATGGAAAGCTTTGTCATGCTCCAAAAGTATCAGATGAAGCTTAATCTAACCAAATGTACCTTCGAAGTAAACTCTAGGAAGTTCTTAGGCTTCATGGTCTCTCAGCGAGGCATTGAAGCAAATTCATAAAAAAATCAAGCCTTGCAGCAAATGATGCCTCCAGGGTCGGTTAAAGAGGTACAACGTCTTATCGAAAGGATAGCGGCCCTTAATCGCTTTGTTGCTCGGTCGGCCGAAAGATTCTTACCCTTTTTTAAGGCACTTCGATTGGCCAAGAACTTCCAATGGACTTCGGACTGTCAGAAATCCTTCGAATATCACAAAAAATACCTCAGTTCGCCATCTTTTCTCAGCAGTCCGAGACCCAGAGAGATGCTATACCTATATCTGGCAGTCTCGGAGGGCACCGTAGGGCCCATGCTAATTCAAGAAGAGAATAAAATCCAAAAGCCAATTTATTATGTCAGTAAAATACTTCAAAATGCTAAGATAAGGTACACTCGAATTGAGAAGATGGTGTTAGCTCTGGTAACCTTCGTTCGGAAGCAACGGTCCTATTTTTAGGCACACACCATCGTAATCTTGACCGACCAGCCTATCAAATCAACCATTTATTGTCTGGAGACATCAGGAAGGATGACCAAATGGGCTATTGAGCTAAGTGAGCATGACCTCCGATATCAATATCATCCGGCAATTAAAGTATAAATTTTGGTAGATTTTCTTCTTGAGTGCACCATTCCTAAGAATGGTTCCACTCCGGATACCTCCGAACAACCGAGGTCTGATGCTTTGTGGCTACTTCATGCAGATAGATTATCCAACACAAATGGTTCTGGCACCGGCTTGGCTCTAGCCAGTCCAAAGGGTGCGACCTTCGAGTATGGCATCTATTTCTCCTTCTCAGTCTCTAATAACGAAGCAGAGTATGAGGCTCTGCTTGCTGGACTCCGCATCGCACGTGATCTCAAAGTTAAGAATCCGAATGCCTATATTGACTCTCAATTGATGGCTGGCCATGTGCGATGAGAGTTTGAGGCTCAGGAGCAAAACATGATTCGGTATCTCCAAAAGGTCCATGATCTGTCCTTCTACTTTTTCGAATTTAAAGTCATTTTGGTTCCAAGGGCCGAAAATGCACATGCTGACCTTTTATCTCGCCTAGCAACCACGGATACGATGGATCTGAGCAAAAATTTCACTTGAAGTCCAAGAAAAGTCTAGCATTGCCAATGTTGATCAGGTGATGCAGATTGATGCCGAACCATCTGGTTTGACCCAATCCTTAAATATCTTAAAGAAGGGTCGCTCCCATCCGACAGAAAGGATGCAAGGAAATTGAAGATGCAAGCATCTCATTACGTCCTACTCAACGACCAGCTGTACAAGCGATCCTTCTCTATACCATTGATCCTTCTCTATACCATTACTCAAATGCCTTCGCCCATCGGAAGCCGATTATGTCCTTCGGGAGGTCCATGAGGGCATCTATGGAAGCCACCTTGGCGGCCAAGCTTTATGTCATAAAGTGCTACACCAGGGATACCATTGGCTGACTATGCAGAAGGATGTCGATAGTCTCGTCCGAGCCTGTGACTCATGTCAACGACATTCAAACATACAGAGGCTATCCTCTGCTCACCTGACGCCTGTATTATCCGCTTAGCCTTTTGCCAAGTGGGGAATGGACATCCTCGGCCCTTTTCCTCTTGCCACGGGATAGAGAAAGTTTTTGTTTATAGCGATCAACTATTTCACCAAGTGGGTCGAGGCCGAAGCAGTTGCTCAGATAACTGAGGCTCGGGCTAGAGATTTTGTATGGATATCCATCATTTGCCGGTTCGGCCTTCTGCACACCATTATCACCAACAATAGGAGACAGTTCGATAATCCCAAGTTCCGAGAGTTCTACGAAGATCATGACATCTGTCACTGCTCACCTTGGTCGAGCATTCCCAAGCAATGGAGAAGCCGAAGTAACCAACCGAACCTTGCTGCAAGGAATCAAGGCTTGGCTTAACAGGGCATGGGGGAGATGGACGGAGGAGCTTCATCATGTCTTGTGGGCCTACCGAACCATCCAGAGGGTCCCCATAGGCGAGACTCTATTCAGAATGGCTTTCGGCACGGAAGTTGTCATTCCCGTGGAGATAGGGCTACCATCGCCACGGGTAGAAAGTTATTCGGAGGAGATAGGGCTACCATCGCCACGGATGGAAAGTTATTAGGAGGAGATAGGGCTACCATCGCCACGAATGGAAAGTTATTCAGAGGAGTCGAACGATGAACAGCTCCGAACCAATCTCAACATGATGGAAGAAATCAGAGAGAAGGTCCAAATTCGAATGGCAGCCTATCAACAAAGAGTAGATCGCTACCATTCCTCCCGAGTCAAAGGGAAATCCTTTCTTCCTGGCGACCTTGTGCTCCGCAAGGCATCAGTTTCCAAACCATTAGAGTAAGGAAAGCTATCTCCAAATTGGAAAGGCCCCTATCAAGTTGCGGAAGTCATCAGGCCCGGCAATTATAAACTTCAGGATCTGGACGAAAAATCTATCCTCTGGACATGGAATTCAGATAACCTCTGGATATATCATCAGTAAAGTACGCTCCCACTGAACTCACCCTACTTGCAATAACGAGATCTTACTTTTAAAATTGCCCTGTTTATGTTTCGATCAATTCTTCCCAAAGTCTTTGATAAGAGACAGATTTCATTTGACAATCGACCCATGGGTCCCTCAACAAAGACTTGGCAGGGCCGAGCGACTTCTCTGTACCTTGGCAGCGCCAAATAAAATATAATCTTTCTTCAAGCCTCAGCAAGGCTGAGCGATTTCTTCGTACCTTGGCAGCGTCAAGTAAAATATAATCTGGCTTCAAACCTCGGTGGGGCCAAGCGATTTCTCTGTACCTTGGCAGTGCCAAGTAAAATATAATCTTTCTTCAAGCCTTGGCAGGACCGAGTGATATTTCTCCGAACCTCGGCAGGGCCGGGCGACTTCTCGGTACCTTGGCAGTGCCAAGTAAAATATAATCTTTCTTTAAGCCTCGGCAGGGCCGAGCGATTTCTCCGTACCTTGGCAGCGCCAAGTAAAATATAATCTTTCTTCAAGCCTCGGTAGGACCGAGTGATATTTCTCTGAACCTCGGTAGGGCCGAGCGACTTCTCCATACCTTGGCAATGCCAAGTAAAATATATTCTTTCTTCAAGCCTTGGTAGGGCTGAGTGATTTCTTCATACCTTAATGATTTTGTATCATGTGAACAATGGAAGGCTAATGACTTAATATTCGTGGAGGGATTTAGCGCATTTAGGTCCCATCATGCATGTACAACATTTGTATCATGCTAGGTTACATATCCTATATGTGAATTTTAGATTAATTTCAATTAACCTAAATTTCATAAGATTTAATCTTATGATTAGGACTCCTAATCAAATTAGGATCCTGATCACTATCTAATATGGGAACCCTAATCATGTGACCAAATCAATTGCTACCACCTGATTAACCTTAATTGATCTAATCAATTAAGAGCTTTCCTTAACAATGGCCAGATCAGCTGATCAATGGGGTCCTATTTAGCATACCCTTCGATTCCATTGAATGGGTTTTCCAGGCCGCAAATGGAGCAATTAAAAACCATGATCGCACCTTTTAGACACCATTGTAGTTAAGCCCAACTGATTTGATCAATTATGGAATCATAGGATCAAACAATGATATGGTTAAATCTAATTTTTCTTAAACCTTATCATCTATTAAACATTATGATAAGATAAGATAGTGATCTTTAGGGATTTATGAAGTGTCAAATATTTTATAACAATTTATTTTATATATTTATCTTATCATTATCTGTTATGATAAATTTATTTTCATCACATGAAAATCCTAATTGGTCTCTATCATAACATCCCTAACATGATAACATGTCAAAATTTAAAATTTTAATTTTGATCTTGATTATCATGTTATCATGATATAATTATTTTAGACTTTAATCACGTTATTTATCATGTCAAAATTAAATTCTGAACATGATATGTTAAATTTCAGCCTTTCTGATTATGTTATACATAAATCATAATTTTAATTTTTAACATGATCAAATCTAAATAAATCACATTTATTATCATATAATAAACTTATTAAATATTTAATCTTCATCAATATAATTATTTTAGATTTTAATCATGTTATTTATCATGTCAAAATTAAATTCTAAACATGATATGTTAAATTTCAGCCTTTATGATTATGTCACACATAAATCAATATTTTTAATTTTTAACATGATCAAATATAAATAATTCACATTTATTATTATATAATAAACTTATTAAATATTTAATCTTCATCAATATAATTATTTTAAATTTTAATCATATTATCTATCAGTCAAAATTAAATTCTAAACATGATATGTTAAATTTCAGCCTTTATGATTATGTCATACATAAATCATAATTTTTAATTTTTAACATGATCAAATATAAATAATTCATTTATTATTATATAATAAACTTATTAAATATTTAATCTTCATAATATGGTAATATTTATATTTTACATCGCATGTAAAATTTAGATCTATGTTTATAAAAACTAGAACTCAGGTAATCTATCAAATTAACTGAATTTAAAGCCTGAGGAGGCTCTGATACCAATGTTGGGAATTTCGTATGTTATATATGAATCAAATTCATATAACATGCAGTGAAAAATAAAAATAAATATGAATTTAATTTTCAAAGCCCAAGATCCTCAGGAAACAGATTCAGTTAACAAGAAATAACACATGATTATTTTAATAGATCATACCTGTTTCTTTATTGGGAATGATGCCCGATGAAGCCGGTAAATGATTTACCACTAGCCGTCCATGCATCCAGCCTCTAATGGTGATCCACGCAAAGATCTTTGGATGATGTCTTCTCAGGATTGGATGATAACCTTCTTGCGAGGGATGCTAGCACCTCTTTTCTTTTCAATTAAATTTTCCAAATAAAAAAAAGATTTCTTGATCAAGATCAAATCTTGATCAATCAAGAGAGAGAAAGGTACATCCTAGAGAGAGAAAGGATATTTTAGAGAGAGAAAGGAGGTGTTAGGCATCCAAGAGAGAGAGAGAAGTGAGGAGTTCACTCTCTCGAAGGAGGTATTTCTCTCCCTTTTATACATAAAAGGAGGTTGTGTGGTTTCATAAAAAAAAGGAATTTTATCACAACCACCTAACCATTCAACCTTATCAAGTTGATAACAATTATCCTAACAAATTTAGGATATTTGCTATCATAATAATGTTAAGATTACAACAAACCACATCCCTAAAAATTAAAAAATTGGTTATCCCATGAAACCAACATCGCAACCTTGAATTTGGCTTCATGAGAATGCCCCAAATCATGGGGTTCACTCCTCCATGATGTGGAGATGGGTCATGTCCATCACATGGGCATGGATCCATCCTTCACGTGGCATGATCTCAGCCTTCGGTTTAATTGGGTTTCCATGAATCAAATCATGCCATCATATGGACCAATTAAATACCATATTATTAATCTCAATTAATCTAAGCCATCCATCACATGGATCAAGCCTAATTAATGGATTTCATATGTACATCTCATGTACAAAAGGTCTCTCTTTTGAACAAAATTTTTCTCTATAATGAATCCTATTCATCAATTTCATGTTCTCTCATTAAGATTGAGTCAAACCCAATCCTAATTTATTGGTTATCTGATTTGAATTAAGTCCAACTTAATTCCCATTTTAACTTCATCCAAAGTCTTCTTAATGCGTGTGACCCATTAGGTCCCTTGACACGTTGGTAATAATCATGTCCGTAATATTGACCCTAAGGATGACTTGATCAACACCTTGTCCAAGTCAATTCTTTAACACTGAAACAGAATGAAAGAGTGATAGCTTATGCCTCCAGACAACTGAAACCTTATGATTATCCTACTCATGACTTGGAATTGGCTGCTGTGTTTTTGCTCTTAAGATTTGGCGGCATTATCTATATGGAGTGTCGTGTGATGTGTATACAGATCATAAGAGTTTAAAATACATTTTCACACAGAAGGAGCTCAAAGGAGGTGGTTGGAAATATTGAAGGATTATGACCTGAATCTACAGTATCATCCTGGGAAGGCCAATGTAGTAGCTGATGCCTTGAGCAGAATCCTCTTCTGAGTTAGCTGCTATGATTACCTCCCAGCCTCACGTATTGAGAGATCTGGAGAAGTGGGAGGTTGGTCTGAGAGTACAGCAGTCTGATGGACTTATTGCAGCACTTGTACTCCAAGTTGACAGAATCAAGTCCTCCCAGAGGAAGATCCAGAGCTACAAAGGATTAAAGAAGTGGTACAATCAGGAGTTCAGTGAATTTTATATAATGGATGATGGATCCCTGAAATTTGAAGGAAGACTTTGTGTGCCAATAGTGAAGAGCTAAAGGCTGAAATTTTGAAAGAGGCCCACTACTCTCCGTATACTATGCATCCAGGTGGCACTAAGATGTACAGAGACTTAAAGGAAAATTTTTGGTGGAAAGGCATGAAGAGGGAGATTGCTCAGTATGTGGCCAAGTGCTTGGTGTCAGCAAGTGAAAGCCGAGCATCAAAGGCCTGCAGGACCTCTTCAGTCTCTGATGATTCCACAGTGGAAATGGGAAAAGATTACAATGGACTTTGTGATGGTCTGCCCAAAACTCCTAAGAGCAACGATGCAGTTTGGGTCATTGTGGACAGACTAACAAAATCAGCTCATTTCCTACCTTTCAGAGTTGGGGTCTCTAGTGAAAGATTGGCTAATTTGTATATTGAACAGATCGTGAGACTCCATGGTGTTCCGATATCTATTGTATCAGATAGAGATACCAGGTTTGTGTCCCAGTTTTGGAAGAGCCTTCATAAGGCCATGGGAACCAAACTAAACTTCAGTATAGCCTATCATCCCCAGTCAGATGGACAATCAGAGAGGACCATACAGATTCTGGAGGACATGTTGCGAGCTTGTGTGATGGACTTGGGTGAAGCTTGGGATAACCACTTACCGTTAAGAGTTTGCATATAATAATAGTTACCAAGCTAGCATCCAGATGGCTCCATTTGAAGCTCTGTATGGTAGGAGGTGCCGATCTCCTATATGTTGGGATGACGTGGGGGAAAAGAAGTTGCTAGGCCCTGAGCTAATTCAGTAAACAGTAGATAAGGTGCATTTGATCAGGGAGCGTCTTCGTACAGCTCAGAGCAGGCAAAAGAGTTATGCTGATGTCAGAAGAAGGGAATTGGAATTCGAGGTTGGGGATCATGTCTTCTTAAAGGTATCACCAACCAAAGATGTGATGAGATTTGGGATTAAAGGAAAGCTGAGTCCACATTATATTGGACCTTTTGAGATCTTAAGCAGAGTTGGAGAGGTTGCTTACAGCCTGGCACTGCCTCCGATTCTATCTGGGGTACACAATGTTTTTCATGTATCTATGCTGAGGAAGTATATCTCTGACCCCAGCCATGTCATAGCATATGAGCCTATACAGTTGAAGAAAGATTTATCATATGAAGAGCATCCTTTGCTTATAGTAGACCGCAAAGATCAAGTTCTAAGATGGTGTACCATTCCCTATATCAAGGTGCAATGGAATAATCATTCTGAAAGAGAGGCTACTTGGGAACTGGAAGAAGAAATGAAAGAAAAGTACCCACGATTATTTGTATCTTAAAATAGTTAATGATTGAAAACTGTTAACTTTAGTTGATTGTTAGTCCTTGGGACAGAAATTTGGACCTTTATTTTTATAATAAAAGTTATCAATTTCGAGGCCGAAATTTTTATAAGGAGGGGAGAATGTAATCCCCTAGATTTCGCATGATTATCACGCCTCGTCAAAGATTATCACGAGGTCAGATGATAGACTCCAGATCCACCATATCTCAGCAATGAAGATCTCTCGTGAGAGTTATCACATGATCAGATGATATGATAGACTTTAGATATTTAAATTTCATGTATATCTAATTACAGAGTCCCTTGATTTGGGGACTCTGCAATACCTATAAAAGATGGGTAGAACCCTCCTCCCCACCATACGTGGGTGCCCCCTTCTCAACATCTCCTCGTGCGGACTTCTTCCCCAGCGTGCTTGTCTCTGGTAAGTCCTCTAACCATGCATGACGACCGGGTTACAGAACCCAGCTCTCTCCCCTTCCCTTCTCCGTGATTTGGTTCAGGCCCGGCGGCGTGCCCGCCGCCTCGCTGGGCCTGAGCCCCGGCCGACGACCCCACTGGCACCGGGGGCGGCGTCGGTGGGGTGCCGGATATGTGACGATCACCGGCGGTCCGACTCTTGGTTCGGGCCCGGCGGTGTGCTCGCCGCCTTGGGCCTTGGTCGGAGACCTCCACCGGCGCCGGGCGTGCGTCCGGTGGAGGTCCGGCCGGCCATGGTGGCCGGCCGTGCCGCCGGCGTAATCTGTGAGCCGCGGGTGATAATGAAATTATGGCCACTCGGATTGGGCTCGCATTTCTCCAAATTGCTTCCGGCCAACGGCGGCCGGACCGCCTAATTTGGCCGGCGGCGGCCCTGGCCGCCGGCGCAAATCTTCCTCTGTTTCTTTGAAACAGAGGAGCTATTGAATTAACGGGCCGTTGGGCCGTTGGATGTTTGGGCCTTGTTGGGCCGTTACTGAGCCCAGTTTGAGCAGCGTTTTGGGCCTTGTATCGGGCCGAGAATGATAAAATAAATATGCCGAATCAGGATTTATTCTAGTTTCTGGGAATAATTTTATTTCCATATTTGGGTGTATACATAGAGAGATATTCAAGCCCAAAGTTGGGCCCGTGAAGTGGTTTGGGTAGAATTTAAGAATTATTTTATAATTCGATTTTAGGAATTTAATAATGGAAAATGATTATGTAGGTGCCCAGGAGTCCAATTAGCTGGGTTATCAAGTGAAATTCGTGTACTGAGGTAAGTAAGTCAAGTATTATATTTTATTAATTATTGAACTGTGAAATTACAGTTAAATGTAATTATGTTAATTTGGCAAAATCATGTTATTACTATGATAATATGTAATCATGATAATGACAGTAAAACTTTATGTGTCACCTCGTTATCACATGACAGATTGGACAGATGACAGACTCTGGTATTCCTCTGCTACGGTCACATTTCCGGATGTTTAAGAGGGCTACACATGATGTGTACATGACAGATGACCCACTGGTACCAGCAATCACGGCCACGAGACTTAATGTAAGAGGGCTACACATGATGTGTACCATGACCTGGTACCCTTCTCTATTCTACCGTGTAATTGTTATTGAATTAAGCTAATTGATCTGATGACATGAACCTATTGATAGCCCTTACTTATTGTGAGCTCATAAAATTCATCACCTCTCTATTAAGTTCATCAGATAGCTGGGTTTGTAACAAATCATGGATATGGAATTTGCTGAATGTGTCCGCCTTGCATGCTCTGATAACACACACTCTCATGTTCATCTCTGGCATGTTTGTGAATGGTCCCTATGCTCTGATAACAACAGCAGTATCAGCAGACCTTGGCACGCATGGCTCACTGAGTGGCAATTCTCGGGCATTGGCAACTGTGACAGCAATCATTGATGGGACAGGGTCTGTGGGAGCTGCCATCGGGCCACTGCTCACTGGGTACATCTCAGCTAAGAGCTGGAATGGGGTGTTCTCAATGCTAACAGTGGCAGCACTTGTTGCTGGTCTCCTCCTGACCAAACTCGTGATGGCCGAGGTGGCTGCCAAGATAAGGGCCTCAAGGACTGAGGCACGAGGTAATGTCTCGCATTCCTCAAGTGTGGGCTCAGAAGTATGACCAACGATGCTTCATTTTGTACAGAATGGAGCTGTTGCAATGTAAGCAGAATACCTCTCAGCTTATTTTCTGAAAGGTGAATTGTATATCCATTGCATGGTGTATGGTGTGTTAGAGAATTGGGATGGCTTGGGAAACTTCGGTCCTTCAACAACCTCTTATTGTTGCTTGAGTGGGAATGATCTCCATCCATGTCCCGTGGTAGGATCAGTTGGCTTTGATCCAGGTCGCAGGAGGAAATTGGAATTGGTTTGTTCATCTTATGTCGTACGTTCCTTGGGAAGGAAATGGGAAGGCCTCAAGCTTTTTATGTTTGTTAGGAAGGAAGCTGAGCTTCCGAAATTGTTTAAATAGAGTGGGACTTTGAAGTTGGGAAAAAACCAACACTATGATATTTGTCATTGGGAATTCAGAAGGGATCCACACCGCATGCTTTCCAGTTTCCTGCCTTTCTTAGCCAACAAAGGAATGGAGCTAGGGTTCCATGTGTTGTGTATACTCTGTACAAGTGTTATAAACTTGTTATGTTTCTGTGCTGTAGAAAAAGGCCAGCCAAACCCATTCTGGAGAGCCACTGGCAACTACATCATTGAGGGTTTACATGTTCATCCATATCTGTTTACTGCCGGGAAGATGATCGTTTACATTCTGTCTGGTGCTTTGATGTAGTCTTACACTATCCTGATGGTTTTCCTTACTTATATTGTTCCATGTTATTTTCTTAAGTTATCTTATACTCACATAATTACACTGTTGCCACTGCTCTAGAGCTCCTCTTGAGCGAGATGTGTGTGCCGAGGACTGCTGACACTGCAGTGGTGATCAGCATGTAGGGGCCGTTTACGAACATGCTGGTGACGAACATGAGGGCAGCGTTCCACGAAAGAGCAAGGCCGCCATACGTGCGGTAGAAGACGAGGGCAGGTATGGTGTAGTAGGTGAAGCATGCAGCGGTGGTGGCGCGAGCGTTGAGGCGGTCGGAGATGTGGCCGGCAAGGACACCACCAAACACCCCACCGTCATCGAATAATGTGGATAGGGTGCCGGAAGTGGAGTTCTATAGATACTGGCCATCTATGGCTTAGAAGGGGAGGATGGAATAGTTTTAGAAGGCTAATCAAAACTAAATGATTACGACAGCGGAGTGCTAAGATTTGAGAGACAGCAAGATATAGATTGATGTTATGTTATGCTTTCTTCCTTCACATGGTCATGTTAATGAAGTTGTTTATTTACCTGGTGTGTGTCCTTGCATAAAATGGGATGCTTAAATTAAGAATCCATACCCTTGAACTGACCATGAAATATAAAACTTGATATACTTTATAAAACTATGTTTGGATTTAGTGGTTATTAATGGGCCCTGTTCCGTTGATGATCGTCGTCACTGTTGCCACTGCTCTAGAGCTCCTCTTGAGCGAGATGTGCGTGCCGAGGACTGCCGAACACTGTAGTGGTGATCAGCGCGTAGGGGCCATAAGTGCGGTAGAAGAGGAGGGCGGGTATGGTGCAGTAGGTGAAGCATGCAGCGGTGGTGGCGCGAGCGTTGAGGCAGTCGGAGATGTTTTAGGAATAGCATTGAGGCAGTCGGAGCGTTGAGGCAGTCGGGTATGGCTATTCGAACGCCCTTGAAGTCCTAGTCTCTCTGAACTCTTAAATTGGAATCAAAGCCTGTTCCGATTTTTTAGGAATAGCATCCAAACGGTGATCTTATTCCAACCCGACGCTCTCGAACGAAAACCGACTCCGACCAGGAATAAAACTGCCCTTGAAGTCCTAGCCTCTTTGAACTCTTAAATGGAACCAAAGCCTGTTCCGATTTTTTAGGAATAGCATCCAACCGGTGATCTTATTCCAACCCGACGCTCTCGAACGAAAACCGACTCCGACCAGGAATAAAACTGCCCTTGAAGTCCTAGCCTCTTTGAACTCTTAAATTGGAACCAAAGCCTGTTCCGATTTTTTAGGAATAGCATCCAACCGGTGATCTTATTCCAACCCGACGCTCTCGAACGAAAACCGACTCCGGCCGGGAATAACCTTGCTATTCGAACCGCCCTTGAAGTCCTAGTCTCTCTGAACTCTTAAATTGGAATCAAAGCCTGTTCCGATTTTTTAGGAATAGCATCCAAACGGTGATCTTATTCCAACCCGACGCTCTCGAACGAAAACCGACTCCGACCAGGAATAAAACCCGCCCTTGAAGTCCTAGGAATAGTATCCAACCACCTTTCCATCCTACTCTCTATCCACGCCCTGTAAGCTTATAAATTGAGACCCCCCATCGTTACTATCTACGTCCCAAACCTCCTAAAAGAGTTCTTCTAAACCCCTTCTTCTTCTTCCATCACCACACCATACCATGAGAAAGAGGTGCAGACTTCCGCCGGATGATCACCATACCATGAGAAAGAGGTGCAGAAAGGCAAGCCTTGACATCAACTGCCTTCCAGATGATCTGCTGGTTGAGATCATTGCTCGTGTTGCCTCATCATCCTGGACGCCTGCTCGTGATATCATCAGCGTAAGACAATCATGCAAGAGCTTAAATAAGGCATCAAAGGCGAGGATGGTGGGGCAATGCTTTTCAGTAGACAAGGAGTGGATGTTCCACTGGTGGGATAAGGAGGGATATTTCTCCTTGATTCGGAGCTGCGCAAAGAGTGGCAACGTGCAAGCCAACTGCATCCTCGGATTGGTAAGTTGACTTCCAATTTCACTATTTTCTTCCAAATAAAAATAGCCGATAGTGAGGTTAGATAATGAGGCGTGTGGAATATATTTAACCTATTAAACTGGCGATGATAAAACCACACAATTTTTGAAAGATAGGGCAATCTAATTGAGTAACGTTTCTTTTTTTTTTTTCTCTTTCTCTCTTGTTTTTATTCAGGAACTCATCTACAATAGAAGAGACATTAAAGCGGGCTTGCGATATCTTAAGAGGGCAGTGGCTGGTGGTCATTACGCTGCAGCTTATGCCATTGGTGTCTTATATTTCCGTGATCACGTAACGAGACATTATGGAATCGAACTGTTGAATGAACTCTATGATGCATGCGGCAAGCAACAGATTGTGAAGTTGCGGAAGGAGGTAGTCTCAATTTTGAGAAAGATAACCATGGAAAGATGGCCGTTGGAGCATATTGTACCATGCACGGATCCCTTGTGTGGAAGGGTCGAAGGCATGGGGTGGTGGCGTGAGGATGATATGGACATGATATTCTGTAGTTATTCATGCAAGTGGACGCATGAATACAACCAATTTTTTAAACATATATAGTTATTTTATATTTTTTGGTTTTGTAATCTGTAATTAGGTCAAATGTTATAATTTTGTTAATAAAGTCAAGTTAAATTTTGTACAAATATTGGAGTTAAAAATTTAATACATCTTACCGATTGGCTTATCACTTTAACTATAGCTTATCCCTAAAGCTCTATAAAAAATAATATAAAAGAATATGATGAGCCTAAGCTGCTAAAAATTGCACCGGCACATCTGCATGCAACTTGATCCAACGTCATAGATACAAAACATATAATATCATGAATGCTAGTGAATTAATCATATTCTATTAACAATAATAAGCTCATAATATATAATATAAATAACACACATCTTTATTGTAGCATAATCAATATCGATCATAGCCCAACATCATAGTCATATATATCAAAGTATGCATAAATTAAATATTTAATTAATAATTAATGCTTAATTCATCAAACATTAACATAGTCAATGAAATCATTATTCAACATCCCGAGATATATATATATATATATAAAAGAAAGATAAGTCCATAAAATTATCTTCAATATGTTTAATGCTGTTTATTAAGTAAGCACTAAATTAGTCATGACCATATGTCAACCCTTGATGAACAATTAGAACTAGCTATTCTTAAGCCCATGGTAGCAATAGTTCTACCTAAGATGACATTGAGAAACTAAAATAGGCCTACATGTAACGATAACTAGAAACAGTCTATTAATAGGACAATTACAAATAGACTTGCTCAACCAAAACTACCATACATAAGCCTATGGTAACAAATAAGCCAGCTTGTGAGGATAATTAATTAATATTATTAGTTTATTATCCATAATTATCCATTTCATTATAAATTTTAAGTTCTTTATCAAATTAAATTTATTTTATGAATACATGACCGTATAATTATGTCCATGTTCTCATTCCTAGGCCTACCTACTATCAATACGTACCTTCCATTATTACTCTTTCCCATGCCAATTTAACAATTATTAATTTTTAATTGAATGTAAATTTCATAACAATAAGTGTATGAATTTATGTAAAATTATGTCTAAGATAGAATCCAAACGCATGTGCAGTGATTCATCATATTTTCAAAAAATAACCAATAAAATTTCATTAGCATCTACATTATTGAATAAATATAGCTATACCATTTCCCATTCCATTGTTAATTCTATATATGAATATATGATCATTCCATTACAAATCGGCCTATATCATTAACGATTTATACCCAAAATATATGCAGGCATATCACAAAAATATATTCATAGCTTGTATTTACTATAATTAAATTTTTGTATAAAATCACGTAAAATGAACATAGCATATGTAACATGAAGCATATTGCACGATCGACATACATGCATGCATATTGCAGCTGCCAACGACTAACTAAATGATAAGGACTAGCGTTAGCATCCATTAGCGTCCTCAACCGTTTGATCTCTGGCACGTTAACTGTCTTTTCTGATGACAATCTTGTTTGTCTACACGATCATCAGCCAAAGAATTTCTCCAATTCTATGATCCTGTGGAGGTCTGCCTCCGTTCGCTCGGTGGCAGACGTCGGTTTCATTAAACCTCGTTGCCTCCCTACACGCATTACTTTACGAACCTGATGACTAGCCATATCCTAACCCACCAAGAAAATCCTAACCACAAAAGAAAAATCCTAACGAAACGAAAAAGGAAAGAGAATCTATAATCAATGGGAAGAAGACATAGACAAGGATCTCAAATGTCAATCTTAGAATCGGATCAGAATTGAAGGCCTAATCGCTTGAATCATCAAGAAAGGTGTTTCCTAGCTCACTTCCAAGTGAAAAAAAAAAGTTTTTCTCTCCAAACAAAGTTGCAGGAAACCTTCAAGAATCCACAATGAAAATCACATAATCATCAGGACGAGCAAATCGAAGTAAGAATCATTGAATGTAGAATTGTAAATAAATTTGTAGTCTTAGAAGAGCAGTATGGGTAGAAATTAAAGTGAACACAGGATTAAACCAGAGAGCATGGTTTTGAAAACCGGACCGGATCGATCGATTTGGTCATCAGTCCGGTCCAATTTTATTATTAAAGTTAACTTGTATATGACCGAATGAAAGCTTAAAAATCCATTGAATCGGTCGGGTTATAAAGAACCGGTCTAATCCTGATTTTTAGACTTTTAGTTTTGATAAATGAAATTATGGTTGAATTTTTTGGGTTTTTAATTTTTCACTTTAGTTTTTAATTTTTGGTTTATGAAATATTAAATTATTCATAAATTATTATTTTTATTATCTTGTATTCTTGTTGAATATTATAACTTTTTAAATATCATTTTGCATCATGCTTATTCTTATTGAATATTATTATTATATTTTTAATTAGTCTTACTAGTTTCATTGATTTAAATTATAAAATTTGAATAGAAAATATTATGTTACATAAAATTTTCTTAAACATATATATAATTTTTAAATATATTACTTTATAATTTAATATTTATATTTATTATTTTTATATTATTAAATTAAAAATTAATTATGATATCATTCGATTCTATCAAATTGGTTTATCCGATCGAACGGATTGACCCACGACCCAAATGTCTATCCTGGCAAGAAGTAGGATACGAAATAACACTGGATCAGAATCTAAGTACTCAAATCTGATAAATATTTTTATATTGGACATATATTTAAACAATATATTTGTTGTTTGATTTTTTTTTCCTATTTAAATTAGGCCGAGCCATTTGGCTTGGAAGAAATGGCTCAACAGTTTTGAATCTCGTACTTAATAAATGGAGCGTGCAACCACTTTACATACAAAAATTTAGTATTGGTTGTAGTTTACATAAAAAAATAAAATTTCAACTAATATAATAAATAAAATCTTTGATTCAGGGCTAACTTCTCATCCTCAATCGCATTTACATGATAGTGGAAGAAAAGCATGATACATCTCATGTATCTTTCTTTTCTATATAAATAGCAATATGACAATCATCATTCTTGTACTCAATAAAATTTTTATTTTATTTTTCTAGAAAATTATAATAGTTATAGTAATAGTTATTATATTACTTGTGAAATTGATATATTAGAGGAAACCAAGATTAATGATTAAATTTATATATGATTTTGAGAAAGATAACCATGGAAAGATGGCCGTTGGAGCATATTGTACCATGCACGGATCCCTTGTGTGGAAGGGTCGAAGGCATGGGGTGGTGGCGTGAGGATGATATGGACATGATATTCTGTAGTTATCTTAAGAGGGCAGTGGCTGGTGGTCATTACGTTGCAGCTTATGCCATTGGTGTCTTATATTTCCGTGATCACGTAACGAGACATTATGGAATCGAACTGTTGAATGAACTCTATGATGCATGCGGCAAGCAACAGATTGTGAAGTTGCGGAAGGAGGTAGTCTCAATTTTGAGAAAGATAACCATGGAAAGATGGCCGTTGGAGCATATTGTACCATGCACGGATCCCTTGTGTGGAAGGGTCGAAGGCATGGGGTGGTGGCGTGAGGATGATATGGACATGATATTCTGTAGTTATTCATGCAAGTGGATGCATGAATACAACCAATTTTTTAAACATATATAGTTATTTTATATTTTTTGGTTTTGTAATATGTAATTAGGTCAAATGTTATAATTTTGTTAATAAAGTCAAGTTAAATTTTGTACAAATATTGGAGTTAAAAATTTAATACATCTTACCGATTGGCTTATCACTTTAACTATAGCTTATCCCTAAAGCTCTATAAAAAATAATATAAAAGAATATGATGAGCCTAAGCCTGCTAAAAATTGCACCGGCACATCTGCATGCAACTTGATCCAACGTCATAGATACAAAACATATAATATCATGAATGCTAGTGAATTAATCATATTCTATTAACAATAATAAGCTCATAATATATAATATAAATAACACACATCTTTATTGTGGCATAATCAATATCGATCATAGCCCAACATCATAGTCATATATATCAAAGTGTACATAAATTAAATATTTAATTAATAATTAATGCATAATTCATCAAACATTAACATAGTCAATGAAATCATTATTTAACATCTTGATATATATATATATATATATATATATATATAGAAAGATAAGTCCATAAAATTATCTTCAATAATATGTTTAATGCTGTTTATTAAGTAAGCACTAAACTAGTCATGACCATATGTCAACCCTTGATGAACAATTAGAACTAGCTATTCTTAAGCCCATGGTAGCAATAGTTCTACCTAAGATGACATTGAGAAACTAAAATAGGCCTACATGTAACGATAACTAGAAACAGTCTATTAATAAGGACAATTACAAATAGACTTGCTCAACCAAAACTACCATACATAAGCCTATGGTAACAAATAAGCCAGCTTGTGAGGATAATTAATTAATATTATAAGTTTATTATCCATAATTATCCATTTCATTATAAATTTTAAGTTCTTTATCAAATTAAATTTATTTTATGAATACATGACCGTATAATTATGTCCCACTTTAGTACATGTTCTCATTCCTAGGCCTACCTACTATCAATACGTACCTTCCATTATTACTCTTTCCCATGCCAATTTAACAATTATTAATTTTTAATTGAATGTAAATTTCATAACAATAAGTGTATGAATTTATGTAAAATTATGTCTAAGATAGAATCCAAACGCATGTGCAGTGATTCATCATATTTTCAAAAAATAACCAATAAAATTTCATTAGCATCTACATTATTGAATAAATATAGCTATACCATTTCCCATTCCATTGTTAATTCTATATATGAATATGATCATTCCATTACAAATCGGCCTATATCATTAACGATTTATACCCAAAATATATGCAGGCATATCACAAAAATATATTCATAGCTTGTATTTACTATAATTAAATTTTTGTATAAAATCACGTAAAATGAACATAGCATATG
>UESW01001610.1:323748-405267 GCA_900491605.1 Calamus simplicifolius | reverse complement strand
GTAAGAGAAAACAGAAATTCATGACACCAATATAGGAGTGTGTTTATTGATGTATTTGAATTTGAGAGGGGAAAAATGAATTAGATAATATCACAAACTTTCACCCTTTAAACATGCATTGCTAGTGCTTAATGCTGATAACGAGGATATAAGCTTACCGGACCTAGGAAAACCTAAATGCAATAAAAAAATCAAAAGACTTGTCTGGAAGGAGGGCTCTGTGATATCTTCTCCTTTTTAGTTTGCATGAGAAAAAAGAAACAAGATAGCTCCGGTATACTATTCTATCCAGTCTATTACGAGGCTAATACTTAAATGGCCTTTTCCCCTTTTTATTTATTAGAAAAATACTTAACATATTCTTTGTCAAGCAGGCAGTGAGTGTAATACTTCAACGTTGACATTTGATGGCGTTGATTTGATGGGTGAGAGGCTAGCAGAAGAGGTAGGTTTTTCAATAAAGTCACTTGTTTTACATCTTCTCCCTCCTATTTAATAGATTTAGACTTGCTCTTCAGATTTTACGAGTTTTATGTTGGAATGAAATTTTGATTTTATGAAATTGTGCAACTGGTATTTTGTTGTAGGTCCAATCAGTTGTTAAGCGACGAGGAGGCATACAGAAGATCTCATTTGTGGCTCATTCATTGGGTGGCCTGGTAGCCAGATATGCTATTGGAAGGCTGTATGAGCCTATTACCAAAAAGGACCATCCTGCTGATGCTAAGGAACAATTTGATAAAGACAGCAATCTGGAAGGTAGAATAGCTGGGTTAGAACCGATGAATTTCATAACATTTGCCTCACCGCATCTGGGTTCAAGGGGGCATAGACAGGTAAAGACTGATTTATGGTTTCTTGATCCAAGTACAATTTTTTAAGCTGGAAAAAAAAATGCCATGGATCTAAAAGCTGCCGGAATGGGATGATATACCATTCTGATGCAGGACTGGCACTAGTATTGGTGTCAGGATACCGAAAGCATTTTGTACCTGTGCATACTGATGGTACCATACCAACCATTCTGATCATAACTGGCACTATTAATAACCGTACCAGTCAGTGCCACTGGTTTTCATTCTTTTTGATGCCCTGACTTTTGGTATGTATTGTTGATACTTGTATCGTAACAAGGTATCAATGCCATACCTTTCCAATGGAACCTGGTATGTGGCTCAGTGTGGGTATTTAAAACCTTCAAGTTCAAGTATACTTGCCTTTGAATACATAATTCTTGTAGTTGGTATAAGATGCCTTTGTGGATTCGAAGAATCAGAGTAAGTGATGAACATATGCAACTTGTAGGTTGAATTGTTCCATGGCTGATCTGTGGAAATAAATCAGTAGTTGGAAATAAAAGTGAAATATGACAGTAAATTCTTATAGGATATTCATTCCAGGCGCTATAGCTTCATTGTTCTGTCGTTACTTATTAATTGGAAACATCATAAACATACCTGGATTTCCAAACCATTAGATATTATCTTGTCTGGCATCATCAACTCTCTCATTTCTCTACTGGTACACTTGGAAACCAGAGATGATGTATCTTGAGTAATCAAATGAAATTTTCATCCACAGGCCTTTCTTTTTGAGCATGGTGAATGTTTTTATATTTGTTGAGCTCTGAGTCTGGGATTTGAAATTCTCCATCAAAAGATTTTGAGAGGAGGAAATATGGAAACTACATGGTATATTAATGTTGCAAATACTTGCATAATTTCTCCAGTTATCTGCCATTATACGTTGTCTTACTTGGTAAGGAAGTTTGCAACAAACTAATAATGTTCTGAGAAACTAAGAGCGTAATACGCTAACCATAAGTTGAATCTATAAATCCTATCTCATCTCTTCAGAATTTTTTGTGATCATGTTATATAAATCAAGAATATTATACTAACATGACTTTGAATCCTTTTACTCTATATGTTTTAATAGCAATTTTTTGTCCATCTAGCAACCATTGGATGAAAGAAATATGTTTTGGGTTGGATTACTTATTTTGCTGCGTAACATGACACTGTACCCCCCCCCCCCGGAGGGAGGGAGGGAGGGAGGGCAAACCATGAGTTCGCAACAGATCCTAGAGGTTGTTGTTAGGTTGATTGCGAGCCTTAAAATTTGCTCCCCTCCATGGGCATTCCCATCTTTTGAGTTGCGCTCAGAGCCAACTGTTTGATGGGAAAATGCTTGGATGAAGAAGATGAATAATTAGTGTTGCTGTCATTATGAAAGCTTTATATCAAAATGAGTTACTGAGTTATAGTTGCATAAGGTAGGGAAAAGTAGTTGATTATTCTCCCAAAGTAATGGCCTAAGAGGGATTCAGAAAAATTCACAGTAAATCTGGATGCGAAACAGTTCCTAAAAAATAAGGAAAAGGACCGCCGAGGCTAAGAAGCTCCGATAGGGCTTGCTCTCCTACAATAAAGTTATAGTAGATTAGAAGGGTGTACTGGCAAGAGGGGAAGATCAAAGTGTTGAAGGGGTTGCTCTGCCTGGCGGATGCGCTCTAGATGACCAAGCCTTGACCCACGGATCTGCAGCCAAGTATCCGCTGACCTGGATGACGATCACCTTGAATCCTGGATTCGTGGCTACTGAGGGATCTAAGATCACCATACAAGGGTTAAAGAATAATAGAGAAAATTTAGAATAGAGGCAAAGGACAAGGAAGAGTAGAGAAAAGGGGAGACCGGCCAAGGGCTCTTGGGCATCCACTATTGGAAGACAAAGGTGGCGGCCAGGGTTTCTCCTGAAGACTTGGGATGTTGGCACGCGCAGGAGGAGGGAAACAAGAGCACCAGAGAACCAATTAACAAAAATCACAATAACTCAAAACTTGATTGATTGATTAATTATCAAAGATCATCATTCATACAAGGGTCTCTTTTATAGAGCAAGATACTTGGGGCCCAAGAAAATACAGATATGGAAAGAGAGAAAAAAAAAAAAGGCACCCTAATCAAATTTGGCATGAAATCTGCAGCGTCCAGATGAGGAAGGTGATCTTCTAGATGCAATCAGCGGCAGCTGGATTCGGCATGAAATCTGTGGCGTCCAGATGAGGCAAGTGATCTTCTAGATATGATTGAGATGCAATCAGCGGCAGCTTAATTTGGCATGAAATCTGCAGCGTAGATGAGGAAGGTGATCTTCTAGATGCAATCAGCGGCAGCTGGATTCGGCATGAAATCTGTGACGTCCAGATGAGGAAAATGATCATCCAGATCGGAAGGTTGCTTGCTCTGCTAGGTGGCATGTGGGCTGCTTGAAGTAGGTATGCACCAACTTGAATTTAGCAGCTGCCTGTCTGACTGTGATGGCCTTGTTTTCTGCTCCAATACTGATGTCTCCTCTTGTAAGCTGATGAACTTACTACAGGACTCATATTAAAATAAACTGAACTGGATAAGACTCAATAAATTGAACTGGACGGGACTCAAAATAAACTAAACTTTATTTCCCAACTCAAGACTTGAATCATAACTAATCAGATATCCACATAGGGTTAAGAATCCTCTGCTTGATCTGGTGCCCGCACCAATTCTCCGGGATGGGAAGAACTCGACCCCGTCGAGTATGGGTCATTCTGGCTCTGTATCTCTCTAGTAGGTCTGGGTCGAGGTGTTGCAAGTCCTCTCGAGTAATCCATGAATCGTCAGATTCGGGGCGACCCTGCCATCGGACCAGGTAGCGTTGATAACCGCGGTTCCGGGTCGTAATGGCTTGATCGTCTAGGATACGCTCGATCCGCTCTCCTCGCTCAGGTAAAATTGGTGGTGGACACTCTTGGGTAGGTTCGCTCATGAAAGGAGGGTTAGGTCCAAAGTACTCACTAGGAATCGCTGCCGGTTCCCTATATTCTACTAGGTCTGCAATATTGAAGGTAGAGCTAATGCCCCAATCCGAGGACAGATCTAGCACATAGGCATTGGGTTCTACCTTCTCTATTATTTTAAAGGGACCAGCTCCGCGAGCGTGAAGTTTCTTAACGGTACCTGGTGGGAACCGTTCAGGCCTAAGCCTAACCATGACATAATCCCCTACACCAAACTCTTTGGCTCTTCTTCGGGAGTTAGCCAGTCTTTTATAAGTTTCATTACTTAGATTTATTTTCTGGCTAATGTCCTTATGTAAGTCTTTGATATGCTGTGCAAATGCTTGTGCGGACTCTGAGACTCGTGTGTGAGGGGTAAAGGAATTAGATCAAGTGGACGATTAGGCTTGTACCCATGGACTATCTCAAATGGACTCTTGCCCGTGGACCTGTTCACTGAGCTATTGTAGGCGAACTCTGCACGAGACAGTAATAAATCCCATGTCCCTAGGTGTTCGCCTACAAGGCACCTAAGAAGGTTTCCTAGACTACGGTTCACCACTTCAGTTTGCCCATCCGTTTGGGGTGAAAGGCTGTGGAAAAATTAAGTTTGGTCCCTAACAGATGCCATAGCGTTTTCCAAAAGTAGCTGGTGAACCTAACATCCCTATCAGAAACAATGGTCTTAGGTAGGCTATGGAGCTTGACCACGCTGTCTAAGAAAAGTCGGGCTACCCTAGACGCGTCAAAGGTTTGCGAACAAGGGATGAAATGAGCCATCTTAGAGAACCTATCGACCACTACAAAGATGGAGTCGTGCTTCTTCTGGGTTTTAGGTAATCCTAGAATGAAGTCCATACTAAGGTCTTGCCAAGGATCGATGGCAGGAGTATATAGACCGGTGTTCTGCTTCTGCTGTTTTGCAACGGCACAAGTTCGACATCGGGCTATTATCAGGGCAACGAGCCTTTTTAATCCTGGCCAGTAAAATTGGTCCTCTATCGTAGAATAGTCTTATCTCTTTCAAAATGACCAGCTAATCCCCCAGCATGCATTTTCCAGACTAGGAATTCTTTAAGTGACGTCCTAGGGATACAAAGTCTATTGCCCCTAAAAAGGTAACCATCCTGGATGGTATAATCTCCACTGGTACTGGATGGCCCTAGCTGAAGGATCTTATAAATTTCACCAAAGTCATGACAGGTCTCATACTCATCTTTTATCCGGTCGAATCCTATAACTTCGGTGCTAACAGTACTCAACAACAAAGACTTACGGCTTAGGGCATCTGCTACTTTATTTTCTATATCGGCACGGTGTTTTAGGACAAAAGTGTATGCCTGAATGTATTCAACCCATTTGCCGTGCCTAGAATTTAGCTTCTTTTGGGAGTTCAGAAATCGGAGTGCCTCATGATCAGAAAATAAGACAAACTCCTGCGGTAGTAAGTAATGTCTCCAATACTTAAGGGCTTGTACTACCGCATAGAATTCCTTATCATAGGTGGAATATCTAAGTTTAGCTTCATTTAGTTTTTCACTAAAGAAAGCTATGGGGTGATTTTCTTGGCTTAACACTCCACCTATGCCGACTCCCGACGCATCGCACGCAACCTCAAACACCTTAGAAAAGTCTGGAAGTCTAAGTATGGGTGCATGAGTCATCCTATCCTTAAGCTCTAGGAAGGCCTTATTAGCTGACTTAGTCCACTCAAAATTACCCTTCCTAATACAATCAGTGATGGGTGCGACGATGGTGCTAAATCCCCTAATGAATCTCCTGTAAAAGGTTGCTAGGCCATGGAAGCTGCGGACATCGTGGACGTTCATGGGTACCGGCCACTCTACGACCGACCTAACCTTTTCAGGATCCGCTGAAACACCTTCTGGGGTTACCACAAAACCTAGAAAGATAACCCTATACGTCATGAAATCACACTTCTTAAGGTTTGCATATAGGCTATTCTCTTTAAGGGTCTAACAGATTAATCTGAGATGGTTAAGATGGTCCTCTTTGGTCTTGCTATAAATTAATATATCATCAAAATAGACCACTAAGAATTTTTCCGTATACTCTTTCAGGACCTGGGTCATGATTCTCATGAATGTGCTAGGTGCGTTTGACAGCCCAAAAGGCATCACGACCCACTCAAACAGACCATCTCTAGTCTTAAATGTAGTCTTCCACTCATCCCTGGTCTAATTCTAACCTGATGGTAGCCACTCTTAAGGTCTATTTTGGAAAAGATAGTGGCACCCGCCATCATGTCCAACATGTCATCTAGTCTGGGGATAGGGAACCTATACTTGATAGTGATTTTGTTGATGGCCCTACTGTCCATGCACATTCTCCAGGTACCATCCTTCTTAGGGGTTAATAGTGCAGAAACTGCACAAGGACTTAAGCTCTCCTAATGAAACCTTTCCTAAGTAATTCTCCCACTTATTTTTGTAGTTCTTGATGCTCAGTGGGGTTCATCCTATAATGGGAAATGTTTGGGAGGGTGGATCCTGGGATCAGGTCAATGGCATGTTGGATGTTTCTCAGGGTGGTAACTGATCAGGCAATTCTTCAGGGAAGACATCCTTAAGGATCTCAATTACTTCTGGGAGTTGTTCCTTTTGGACTGATTCATAGATCTCTTTAGTGGTCAAAATCCAAAAAGGATTACCCTCAGTGATGTCCTTTTCTAATTCCTTAGCTTTAATCAGATTAACTCTTGGCTTGCTATCCTTAAGGTTGCTAGATCCTTTCTTGATTGGGTCCCTAGGTGGAGTTGGATGTATCACATACTTGTTCCCATTGTGTTTAAAAGAGCAGATGTTGGATCGACCAAACAAGGTGGCATCGTGATCGTAAAGCCAAGGTCGACCTAATATAATACTACTAACACCCATAGAAATTACATCGCACCAGACCTTTTCCTCATAATTTTGCAATTTGATTAGTATTTGGCATCTGGACTTGATTGAATAGAGGTGGAATCTACCCACGAGACCTTATAGGGATTAGGATGGGGAACTGTGGTCAATCCTAATGACTTAACTGTATTGGTAGAGACGACATTGACACAACTTCCGCTATCCACTATGATCTTGAGCACCTTATCCCTATCTTAAAAAGTCTGTAGGATGTTAGTCCTACGCCAATCTTTCTGGTCCTTAGTTTGAGTCTGGGTCAAGATACATCTAACCACTCCTAGTAGGTCTTCAGACTCAAATGTTTCCTCCTCTCCATCGTACTCATCTATCAGATGGGTATCAGCCTCATAGACCTCTCCCTCAGGCTCAACTAGGGACTCGGATTCAGTCTCAGGTAACTCATCTATATGAAGGGATCTGACTAGGCACTGGCTGATCATATGTCCCGGTTTGTTGCATCTAAAGCATTTGATCTGAGGGTTGGAATTTTTTTGGACCTCTACAGATTTGCCCTTATCCTCTCTCTGGGGTATAGGGGTACTATTCTGGGGTCGACTCAACTCAGTTCGGCTTGTATTGGGTCGGCTAGTGTTGGGTCGACTCGGGAAAGTCTGGCGGAGGTCTGAGTACTGGATAGGTCTGGGACGACTAGGATAGGCCTGGCTAGATCCTGGATATGGGCTAGGGCTCTTGGTAGCTCTGATCTACGATAGGGTGGCCCTCTCTGAAAATTCATAATCCCTAGCAACTTGGTAAGCTTCTTCTAAATCGTGTACCCTTCTTAGGTAGAGTTCCCTTTGAATATATGCTCTTAGGCCATACCTAAACTTGGATAGGGTGACTTTCTCAAACTGAACGATATTACACCTCATGGTATACTCTTGGAATGTAGCAATGTATTCATTCACAGTTTTACTATCCTGAATTAATCCCTGCCACTGGTCCAATAGGCTCTGTTCATACGATGTGGGGACATAATTGGACCTAAGTCTAGCCTTCATGGCATGCCAGGTGACTATGGGGTTTCTTCCCTCTAATAATTGCCTTCGCTCTAAAGTGGCCCAGTATAACCTAGCCTGTCGTACTAACTTGAGCTTGGCAAACTTAAACTTATGCTCTTCAGACATGTCGTACCAATCAAAGTACTGGTCATCCCTCCTCCCAATCTAGGTAGTCCTTAGGGTCCATAGAGCCATCGAAAGTAGGTGCTTCAAGTCTGACACTTCTAAGGGCTCTTTCTTCTTGGTCTACTGCCTCATGATTGGGTCTTCTAGGGAGGACATCTAGGACTAGACCAGGTCGAAATGGTCTCCTAGGATGAGGTGGGGTCTCATGATCAGACTCAGTGTGGGGCTCACGGGCTTCTTCTAGGATGCCCAACCTAGTTTCAACTTGATCGAACCTGGATCCTAATCTAGTCTCAGATTGCTGATGTCTTAGTTCATTTGGGCTAGTTGTTTAGTGATGATCCTTAAGTGATCATCAATGCTTTCATTAGCCATGGGTTCAGCCTGTAATGGAGGTGGTGACGGCGAAAAGATGCTCCTGATCTAGTGCACATGCAAGCACAATCAAGCATACAAGACTCAGACTGACTCGGACTACGGTATGCTAGACCTGGTCATCCAGAGTAAAGAATTTAGCTTAATGCAAGCCAATCTAACAATAACTCTTCAATTGGCCAGTTGGGACAGGTGGAAGGGGGGGAGGTTCGTCTCGCAAATTGCAGGTGCCTAATTAGAATAACCCCAATACTCTGCTTAAGTCGTTTGACATTTGACCTCTTTTCTAGACATCAATTTCAGAGCACACGCCAGATTGATTTGTACTAGTCTCCTCCAGTACACTAAATCGACTGTTGGTGTCCTTAGCCCTCTAGGACAAATGTCAATTAAGTTGCTACTCAGTTTTAGATTAGAGGCTTGGGATCTGAATGCACGGATGGTTGTTTTGGGCCAAGGAAGGGGTCTCAATCCCTCCCTTATCTGACATCAATGAAAGCCCTTAAGAGTAATTTAATAAAGATGAATGACATGTAAAACACAAACCCTAATCTAGAAATCTGTAAATAGTAATAAATCTCAATTTTTTTTCCACATATCGAATTAAATTCTCAAAAAATAAATAAAATACTTTAATTATAACGAATCTTGAGAAATAAATTTCGTAATTTTCTGATGTGTATGCAGGCAGAAACAATTCAATTAACAGATGATATACTGACAATAACATGAATTAAAATTAAGCCCTAACTATGCTCTGATACCAAACTGATGCAGGACCGATTCGCATGCAAGTAATTTTTTTTTTTTTTTTATAATTAATAATTGCAGTTGATTATTCTTCCAAAGTAATAGCCTAAGAGGGATTCAGGAAAATTCACAGTAAATCCGCATGCGAAACAGTTCCTAAAAAATAAGGAAGAAGGACCACCGAGGCTAAGAAGCCCCGGTAGGGCTTGCTCTCCTACAATAAAGTTACTAGTAGATTAGAAGGGTGTACCTGGCAAGAGGGGAAGATCAAAGTGTTGAAAGGGTTGCTTTGCCTGGCGGATGCGCTCTAAATGATCAAGCCTTGAGCCCACGGATCTGCGGCCAAGTATCCGCTGACCTGGATGACGATCACCTTGAATCCTGGATTCGTGGCTACTGAGAGATCTGCAAGATCACCATACAAGGGTTAAAGAATAATAGAAAAAATTTAGAATAGAGGCAAAGAAACAAGGAAGGGGTAGAGAAAAGGGGAAGCCGTCCAAGGGCTCTTGGGTGTCCACTATTGAAAGACAAAGGTGGCGGCCAGGGTTTCTCTGGAGACTTGGGATGTTAGCATGCGCAGGAGGAGGGAAACAAGAGCACCAGAGAACCAATTAACAAAAATCACAATAACTCAAAACTTCGATTGATTGATTAATTATCAAAGATCCATCATTCATACAAGAGGGTCTTTTTTTATAGAGCAAGAGACTTGAGGCCCAAGAAAATACAGATATGGAAAGAGAGAAAAGAAAAAAAGGCGTTCTAATCAAATTTGGCATGAAATCTGCAGCGTCCAAATAAGGAAGGTGATCTTCTAGATGCAATCAGCGGCAGCTGGATTCGGCATGAAATCTGTGGCGTCCAGATGAGGCAGGTGATCTTTTAGATATGATTGAGATGCAATCAGCGGCAGCTTAATTTGGTATGAAATTTGCAGCCTCCAGATGAGGAAGGTGATCTTCTAGATGCAATCAGCAGCAGCTGGATTCGGCATAAAATCTGTGGCGTCCAGATAAGGAAAATAATCATCCAGATCGGAAAGGTTGCTTGCTCTGCTAGGTGGCATGTGGGCTTCTTGAAGTAGGTGTGGCACCAACTTGAATTTAGCAGCTGCTCTGTCTGACTGTGATAGCCTTGTCTTCTACTCCAATACTGATGTCTCCTCTTGTAAGCTGATGAACTTATTACAGGACTCACATTAAAATAAACTGAACTGGATAGGACTCAATAAATTGAACTGGACGGGACTCAAAATAAACTAAACTTTATTTTTCAACTCAAGACTTGAATCATAACTAATCAGATATCCACATAGGGTTAAGAATCCTCTGCTTGATCCTGGTGCCCGCACCAGTAATCATCACTTATTTTCACCATGACCATAACCATAGCCTTTATATGAAAATCATTATGGTAATTACGTCTAATCCAGTCCAGTAATTACACACCCAAATTACAATGTTCTAATGTCAGTAACTATTTATGAAGTGTTTTCTCCTGTTCATGTTACTCTGGCAAGTATTGGTCTTTTTTCCTATTATTTTGCATGGTGTTTAGAGATTCTGCATGTTGCTCTACATTATCAGTGTCCCTTTTTCAACCTGCAAAACTTATTTGTTGTCAATGGTTTTCTACCTTTTAAACCGAAGGAGTCTCACTATCAGAATGTTCTGCACTGTACCTGTCATTTTTGCCAGATTCCTTTCCTTTGTGGTCTTCCTTTTTTGGAGCGGAGGGCTTCAGAAACTGCACATTTGATAGTTGGCAGGACTGGAAAGCATCTATTTCTTACAGATAATGATGAAGGCAATCTTCCACTTCTTCTTCGAATGGTTGATGACTGCGGTGATATAAAGTTCAGGTTTGACTTTCTGATTCTTACTGTCATGCCAGTATCTGTTGTATCTGGATTGTTTTGGATAGGTGATAAAACACACGTGCATTATTGTTCCCTTGTGCAGGTCAGCCTTGCGCTCTTTCAAGCGCCGTGTTGCCTATGCCAATGCAAATTATGACCGTATCCTGTTATTGTTCATTTGTATAACAGTTTTATCTACTTTCATGATTTCCTTTATGGTAACTTTCTAGTCATTACATTTGCTATCATCTGCATTTAACTGGATAAAAAGATATCGTTGGATGGAGAACATCATCGATTCGCCGTCAACATGAATTACCTAAGGTATGGATTGGCATCTTCTGATCTTTGTGGACATAAATTAGACTATTTTAGTGATAAAAAAAAATTCCTCTCTTACTACCGTTGATGAATCTCATGATTTTTTCCATGTGCACAGCATCATCTTCTGGTAAAGGATGAGAAGTATCCTCATATTGTTTTTGTGGAAAAAGGAAATACAAATATCAAGCATAATGAAGTATTGGTGGATCTTGAAGCTCAAAGATATGATCTGGAAGGTATCTCAATAAAATAGTCATTAGTTCAATTTCTAGTTTTGTCATAAATTTGTTATTCTTGGCCTTCATTTAGAGGAATTTAAATTGAAGGATACATCATGTCGAATATATATTTGCTTTTCTTCCCATTTTCTTTTGTGGAGTGAAAGTAGTACGGACATTATTTTTCGGGAGGATATGTCCGGTATCATGACTGGGTTTAACTAATAGTGTCTTGAGAGCTTTAATCGCAGTATTACACATGTTTTGGATCATTAATTCAACATGCATGTTGCCTTGAACTAATCCTTGAACCAAAACATGTGGAGTTTCTTAAAAATACTCGCCCATTTTTTACTGGAACTTGTTGGTTGGGTGCCTTGAGGCTTTCGCACATTGTCGGTATCTTTCTATGGCATGCAAGTATATATGATAAAGCTTGATTTCTTATTGGCTTATCAAAATTAGACTATGAGATGGTGGATAGTTTTATTAGAGTTCCATATCACATGCTAGTTTTCATTTTTCATATTTTGTTGTTGAATTGTCATGATTCACAAATCAATGTCTACCTACTATGATCAATTATTAAAGATATTTCTACCGGTTATGGAGCCTTAAGCTCCTATGAAGCATAGATATGGAAGTGGGACACAAGAACAACATGATATAGATATGCCACTCCAAGAAATCTTGAAAATTGCGACAGTTTGGTTGGGTACAACAATAATTATGTGTATATGATTTATGTGCATGTAAAAATAAAAAGCATCAGGAGGTTGTCACAACAATTAGTTCGTACTTCCAAAGACATCAGCAGTCACAAACCATATTACCTACTTGTTGCAATCCATAGGCTATAATTCATACCCCATACCATGGCAAGAACATAATAGATTATAATTCATATCCCATACCGTAACAGTATCATAATAAATTCTAAATTTAATCATCCATCATGCCCAATATCAAAAGGATAACTTCCTACTAAAAAAAGATAATGTCCCCAAATAGATCCAAGAAGTATCTCACACGTATCCAGTAAGAAACAGGAGCCTTTTCTTAGTCTTTAACGCTGATATTTTGGATAACTAACTGACACTTACCATAGCTGTATCCAATGCACAATCAGTGTCTGATATGTGTTGGATATCGTCGTGACATGCAATTTGAAGTATTTGTGTTCTGGCTAGGCCATGGGCTGGAGAAAGTATGACTTTTTTTGGCACAGAGACAGTTTAGGGTATTTCAATGGGTTATGAGCCTCTAGCACCTATTACTGAACTTGCATTTGATGGTCCTGACTGCTTGGGGTATATACTTTTTGTGGACTGAAATGATTTTGCATTACTTGGATGGTTAGGATCATCTGACTAGCTCAATGCTTGGCTTTGCATAAACATTTACCATTGAATTACAGTTGAAAGCCGGAGAAAATGTCATGTGCTATTGATCTGGATGTATGGAAACCATGTCTTCTGCATGAGCTCTCTGGCATCAATACCAGCACACACAAGGGCAGAGTGAAACAGTTGCATGGTACTAGCCACCTGTGAACTCAGGATTTGTGTACTCTTCCTGTGAATTTAGGAAACTGTAATGCAAAATGATATTAGTTTGAATCATGTTGGGCCTTTCTAACATTAAACTTTGGTAAATAAGCTCAAGGAGAGAATTTTTGGTTCAAAAATCAACATATATAACTATATGGCAATTTACATCCTTAATTTTGTACAAGTGAATAGATACTGATGTACAAAGAGTAGAAATAATTTCTGAAGATCAAGTACAACCTATCTATGATATGCATTTTTGGGTAGCCTTGCAATTGTAGATCCATTTTGTTTCTTATATGATTGAATTGATTTATTAGTATGTCAGGAAAAAAAATACATGTGCACAAAAGGTGACCCTTGTATTTTTTCTGTTAACTATATGTTCTAAATAAATCTCTTAATATATGGCCTATCCATATTTAAGAGAATATGCCTGAATGGTATCCATGAAATATTGGTTCAGTACCCATTTTGATATCCTCCATGCCAGGATTTTGATTGAATGTAGGAGCACATCTTTTCTTGCTTACATCTTATCCCTGACAAGACTTTCAGAATGAGTCAGACCTTGCAATAGGTAGCTTTGGGAAAGAGTTAAAGTCTCTTGAGGGCCACCACATGCTAGCCTAATATTTATCAAGTCATATTGGAGGAGAAGCATTGGAGGAAATGAGAAATTATCTGCGATACCCAACTTGTGGTAGTTTCACAATTGTAGATCAACTTTTATTTCTTAATGATCATATTGAAATATCATGTCTTGTGTCACTTTATGCGCAAACAAACCATGCATGTATTATGCTGACAACAGGTGCTAGATCCTTTAGCACATTGACTTGTATTCCTGAAAAAAATGCATCCAGTCATGGGGTGTTGGTTTAAATGGCCTCTGTTTCCTGCTTACAAGCATTACTTTGGATACGCCAAGCTTATGGACTTTAATCCATGAATGGCAGGAGCATACCTTCTGCTACTTATGCCTTGACCCTCAGAGAACTTTTGGAATGGAATAGCCCTTGCAAGAAATTTATTTATTTAGATTTTACCCGGGGACTATATAAAAATGCTGCTTCTCTTATGCTTCATCAGCAGTTCCAATAAATAATCTGTTATATGCAGAGGAGATGATTCAGGGTCTTACTCAAGTACCTTGGGAACGTGTGGATGTAAGCTTTCAGAAAAGTGGGCAAAGATATGTTGCACACAATACCATCCAGGCAAGTGTTCTTATCTTAGTAATTTTGCAAAAAGTTAATCTCAACTTATTTTATTATTGTTCTAAGATATTCATTTGTTGTCATGATAGTTGTGATCTTTAGACATGACCTTTTAACTGGTGGTCTGACACAATACTTGTCTTTTGCATGGTCCCCTCTACAATCAATTGTATATGTGGCCCTCCCCTAGATGCCCCTAACCCATCACATCTTAGTGGAGGCAAGAACCTGGGTCACTTGGCATAACAACCAGCTCGGTCAGCTGGCACCTTCAGTATTTTTAGCTTTTTGTGATGATTGAAATTCATAGAACTCCTTTTAATACCTGTTTACTGTTATTTCTTTTCCAAAGCCAGCGATTAGCTAAAAATTGCAGATATGGAAAGCTAACTTTTCTGATTACAGATTTTCATATTGTCTGATCAAGTACCCTGAAAAAATGAATTAAAAGAAATTTATTCTTTTTATGTATTAAGACGCTGATCTGCATAATGACCTTTTGGCAGTGTAGATAGATAAATCATTATTACCTGACATGGATGCAATACATTATATATTCTTCAATTTTCTTGAGTTATAGCACTGTTAACAATTTGGTGGTTATATTGCTTAGCTGTATGCATTTAATGTGTTGTTGCACTCATTTAATGGTAGTCACATGCGCCTCTTCCTAGTCTAAGTTTCTCATCAATGACTAACTAGGTTCTGTATAGCCAGTTAAAATGGCTAGGGATCACCAATTCATTTAAGCGGTCTATGTTTAAACATCAATCACCATTTATTCTGATTAGCTATACGGATCTGTTTACACGTTCAAATAGCTTTCAGATAAGGGTATCATTTGGATAATGATCTGGCACATAACTTGAACACCTGGTGAGCACATTGTTTAATATAATTTCTTATTAGTTAAATTGTCAAAATATAAAACCTATGTTGTCCAACATGATGTAGCAATTAGGTTGGTATATGTTATTCGACTTCCTTTCAAGGTATTTCATACTGTTGAATAGTTACATGTAGATAACATGAGTGACGTGTGCTAGCAGTCATGAATGCTGAAGGCCTTCCTCCTTGAATTGCCTGGACACATGTTGCATGTCTCCTCCCTCCTCTTCACTTGAGATGTTCCTTTTAATGTAGTACCTGATTTTTCACTGTTACGTCCCAAAATTTGCCCATTTTGCCTAAATTATCCTTTGCTTTTATTTGCCCCCATAATGCCTTCTCTCTCCCAGGTTTGCTAGCATGACATCCTATGTTGAAAAAGCATTTTGCGTTGGTAAAGGCTTTATATGTAATAGTTCATTATTTTATTGCTTTATTCAAGCATTTTATTTAATCACATATCATTTAGCTTTTTTCAGTTTTCTTTTTGCAAATTTCCTAATTGCATGACCATGTAACAGTCTGCTTGCATGAGTACAACCGTCTTCCCACTATCAGAGTGGTTCAAGTATTGTTTAAAACTACTCTGACGGACCTGTTCTTAACAATTATTTTTTAAGTAACTTGGTAGATGGCTAGGGATGTGAAAGTGTCCAGTGATTGTTTGTCCATTTTGCATCTATGTGGTTGACATTAGTTGTCAGTGGCACGTGGGGTCAAAAACCCTGCTGAGTCACAAGTATCAGAGTAATTTCCAAAGATCAGAACATTTGTGACACCTTGGTTGTGGAATATACACGATGCGTCACCCTTCTTGCTCTGCTGCTGATGAGATGAATTGCAAGAAAACCATTAGAATCCAACAATTTGAATATTCTTTGTTGACAAAAGGTTTGGGAGGAAAAAGGCAAAACTCTTTTGCCTCCTATATTCCTGGTGAAAAGAGATGCAAAAACATTATATGAAATTTGGGCTTTGTCTAGTTGCCAAGAAAGTAAAAGAAAAGAAGTAATGCAGGAATTTTCTTTTCCAATGTTTGGTGGTCGAAAGAAAATGCAGAAGAAAAAGTTTTGAGAGAAAAGCTGGGGCGAAGATTTTCTCAACTATCCTAAAGTTTTCCCTCCGCAAGGTATCATGGGCAATTTAATTAAGACGAGTTGTCCCAGTCATGTAAGGAAAAAAAAAAAAAAGCAATTTTCTCATTGATTTTCTTACTGCAACCAAACAATGGAAGGTACTTGAGTTTCTCATCTTTCCTTTTCTTTTCTTTCCCATCTAGATTAAAATTTCTATTTTTCCTCCTGCTCTCAGCAACCAAACAGGGCCTTAGAGTTTCCAAAGATGATACAAGGTGGACCTCGGGGAGCGGTTGGATATTCAAGTGCTCCGTTTACACACTGTTTCTCCCTCCAACTTTAGAATAATGATAGGAGTCCATCATAAAGCCATGGTGACCTCGCTGTCTTCACTGCCAAAGTGTATGCATTTATAGTTTTTGTGACCTGTTGGTCCTTCTGCCTAACTGGTCATTTTATCACTTTTCATTATGACTATGGATTAAAGTACCAGTTGTTATAGGTGATAGGACATGAAATGTATCATGATAGTGCCTTGCTGACGCATGGGATCAACACGGTATTGGCTACATGTCAATGCATGCATGCTGTGGTGTTAGTATGTCAACTGGCATGGCACATAATATTTAAATCCCTGGTTATGGTATGCAGACGCATACACTGACAAAAGAAACAGGTACATTCCTAACATTCTCACAAGGGGGAGATACAGATGACTTCATATTTTGTTTGCTTGTGACTTTTTTTTATTTATCTTTAATTGCAAGCTTTCGTTTAGTCTTCTTGCACATTACGCTTTTGACAGTCAATGCATCACTCCTGACGATAGGTTGGATGTAAAGCATGATGTGACCAATTATTTTGCATGTTTTATGAACCTTGTTTGAAGCATCGAGATTTCAAAGGAACGTCTCCTTCTTCTTTTTCTTCTTCCCTTCGGTTCTCTGGGATACTTGTGGGCCTCATTTTGCTGATAATGGGGATCAGTGCATAAATCCAATGATACCCAATACCTTGACACAGGGCTTTTTGCTTGCAGAGCCATATGCAGCCTTCTTTATGCACAAACGTAATCATTATAAGGGGTTCTGTATCACATTAGACTTGTCACCCGTAAGCTTTTGGTGATCCTTGTTTCTTTGTCCATCCCCAATTTTACCAGACATGCAGGCTTTAATTGATGAAATCGTTATCTTGTCCATCTCAATCCTTCCATGATCACCTTGATACTCTCATGCCTGCTGCACCATCTGACATGTATACCTTTGAGTGATGACATGGTATTTACAATTTTCTACTTCTACTGTCTTTTGACTGATTTGTTCTGATATTTTTATCCATTTTGAAAATATCCAGGTGAAGAGCTACTGGTTGAACTCTGATGGTGCAGATGTGGTCTTCCATATGATAGATAATTTTCTTGTCTAGTCCTTTGACAAATTTTGCGGTTGCCAATCTGTTGGCTGCAAGCTCATTCCAGTCTGTAGCACACTAACGCGAGTACATCTATTTTGATAGCTTAAGATTGTACATAAACAATCGTCCTTTTGTGTATTAGTTGCCCCATTTTGATTTGTTTATAATTCTGCTGACATGCATTCATACCCCACCTTGGAATCTGCTAGCCAGAAATTGTAAATTTTCTTATTAGGTGGAAGTGCCTTGTAATAAAATTTGTCATTTACATCGTAGGAAGAAGTTTCATACAAAGAGGAACTACAGCTCCCTTGGCACCAGGAATTTGAATTGTAGTCCTTTAGATTTGTTTTGTTTAACTACCTCTATTGCCATGTGGGCACCGGTGGCGAGGTGTCGGAGACTCCAGGCTTCATAAAAGGATTCAACCGCGTCACCATGCAGAGCGTCTGCAGAAATAAAATTGCCAACGGAATTGGACCGTTCTTGCCCTGGAAAAGCAAAGCATTTCACATCTTAGCGGTCAAATAATTGTATTCTTGGCTCCTCCCTTTCCTCTTGGTCGTCTTACTTAATGCGAGGTTGCTGTTTAAAAGCATTATCAGAAGTTGTTGAACTGATGAGGGCTTAAACTATGACGCCATCAACCATGTGGTATTGAAGGTATTGAGCCTGTATTCTTACGACAACGGGAGCAAACTCTTCCATACGGTTTTGGTAATGAGCCTCTTGAGATTTTTGCAGATTAGACGGTACGGGCTCTTTGCGTCTTTTCTTTCTTATATGATGATCTTCGAAGGGTCACTCAGTAGAAGCGTCATCTTTGGGCTACCACGGTATATCAGATATGGATGTCGAGGAATTTGCTCATCTTCATCGATGATATTATTTCTTGCTCATACGGTTTTCATTTCTTGGGAGCCTCTCTTCAGAGTTTATCAAAATTAACTTCGATGAGAGTGTCCGTGGAAGATTTGCTGCTTTTATCATCCGTAGGCTTGATGGTGATCTGTTGGCGGCAGGTGGTTTTGGTATCTCGACTTTTCTGTCCCTATGACTGAGCTTTATGCTGCTTGGGCTGGCATTTCCTATACCTCTCGGATTCTTCATGCCCATAGCCTCATGATCGAAGGTGATTCTATGATATCATCCATTGGCTGTGGAAGGATAATTGTTCTCAAGTCCCCACTAATCCACTTCTTTGTGACATATGGTCTATCATGCGAGAGGTCTATAGTGCCTAGATTTATCATATTTATCGTGAAGTTAATTCGGCGGCTGATTGGATGGTGGCATCAATAGCTCATCATGTAGGATCTTGGATTTGGAGGCCGGGTGATCCCTGTCCCTTTGTTCTACAGTAAATTTTGTATTCAGATCTATCTAGGTTGACTCGTACTGGACTAATGTGATCACCTACTTGTACCATTACCCGTTTGTACAAAAAAAAAAGTATTAAATATAAATAACAATAAATTTTGGTCCATCAACATTTATCATGTTGGTTTTCTTTTAAAAAGAAGGAATAGGAAAAAAAAGAGATAACATTTATCATGCTAATTGTATCTTGAGTGTAGTACAAAAATACAAAGCAATATAACAAAATATAAACAAAAAAAAAAAATTTAGAAGATCGGATATACATGCGTTGGCTATCGTAATTTCAGACAACTGACTCAACATTCATCACCGGTCAAGTAGAAGAAGCTTTATCAAAGCCAACCAAATATAAAGACCATATAGTCTTGGCTTGTTTGAAATATTTATGCACCACTAAGATCAGCATCAACATCCATGGCCACCGCTCTCTGCACAACTGACTGGGCGTTATTTTAACTTCCCATGGGAGGAAGAGGATGATATTTGAGATATTTTCACATTAAAAGATGTGAAAAATAGGCCAACTGATTACCTTATTGAGCCTTGGTTGATGCATGGTGCATTATAACAGCATATTTAATTTGGCCTAACATCCTCACGATATAACTCACCCTGAATACGTGGCTATAAACATCATCACATTTTGAAGCCACTTCCAATAAATCTGCGCTCTCTTTCCATGCCACATCCTTAGATATTGAGTGTGTTTTATGTCATCCTGTACAGAGCGAATTCAGCTTCCATTAATAAATTCAATAAAACAAAAGGCCATAAGCTATCGTTATGAGGTGGTCTCAGTAGTGTGGATAAATTTATGTACGTACGGGTCATAAAAAAATGAGAGCTTTTTACAATTACCTCTAAACGCATGTAATCACTTTAAAGCAGTGCCAGTTTCCTAGCCAACATGGATCTGCACTAAAACATTGCTTGCTGCAAAATTTAGAAGGTCAATTGAGGAGCCCATAGCGTGAACTTGCGTTGCCAACATGGAACTTTCAATTGGGCAGACAAGTAAAGAAGGAAATAATGATAGATTGTTTCATGAAACAGGTCCAGCAATAAGCAAGGAAGTAACCCATTGTTTGCTCAAATAAAAGGCTTGAATTAGAGACCAAGTAGATAAACCTGAGAACTGATGCACAAATTATATGCTATAAAAAGTTTGGACGGTATAAGTTGCATTATGACAACAGAGAGGAAAACTCTTTTAACTCTTTATTTATTAAAAAAACACCGTTTTGTAAGAGGGGAATGGGCCTAATTAACACAAAAATCCTCAATGGCCCCACAACTCACTTGGAAACAGCGAAATCCTATTGTCCTATAAAGTGAGACTTTAACAAGCATCAAGCTTCTCAAGAGCTCACATTCCTTTCGCATCCCAAAATATAACCTTTAATCAATAAAAGAAGATCCAGCATTGGCAACCTCAAGGTCACAACTTTTCCTACTGATCCAACCCTAAACATAATCTATATGAATAATCCAATCCATCAGCTATCATATGGTAAAGAACTGCTCCTCTCTATTAATTATCACACAATTCTAAACAGATTCTCACTTCAGATAGAGGTCAGTATTGAGCACCACCATTAGTTCCCTGCTCCCCATTTCAAACAATAACCGAATAAAACCGAGCGAAGAGAACGAAGCAGCGGGGGTGCAAGAGAGGCGAGGATTTGGGAAGGGAGGGAGGGCGGACGTTGTGAAGAAGTCCCGCACAAGAAATTGTATTTGCTTCGTGCTGTGAACTTTGAAAGAGTGGGGAGAAGGCGAGGCTTTAAATCCAGTGAAATGATGCCATTTTCCGTGGCACGGATGCGCCAATAATTCCGCTCCATCACAACGCTTGGAAACAAGAAGAAAAAAAAAAAAAAAATCCAAAGTTCTTCGATTGAGGCGTTGACACGGTGACAGGATAGTGATAGCCTCCCATCCCATGATTTAGAATGATAATCCATCCCGATTCCCGACAGCGATAGGATCACGGGAATTGAACCATGGGGACCAAGGGGCCTAAGGCTCCAACAGCGGCAGCCCCTTCGTAAGGACAGAGGTCAGGCTGGATGCTTGAACTGCAGTGCTCTTCATCTCTTTCTTACTTGCCAAGCACGTCAGCTCTCGCTGAAGCCACATGATTGCTGGCTGACAAAAAGTAAGAAAGATGTAGACAAAACTGCTGCGAAAGCATTCAGTGCAGTCTGTAATTAGATTCCAGTGAGATGATTCACTCGTGCTCTACCTCCAAAGCGGCTCATCCTGCTGACCTATGTATGGCCTCTTTGATTGCCCATCAGATCAGATAGAGGTCCGTCCTTCAATTCCCATAAAGCTGCTCGGGATACTAGCAGGTTTTGGGGAACAGACTCTGTAATTTCTATTCCCGTTGGTAGTTCAATTTAAACATATACTACCACGACTAATTTAATAATAACAATAGTTATATAAACTTAATAGCTTTTTCTAGTTAAATTTTATTTTTATTTTATTTTATCTTTTCATGGAGTAGTCACGAGGAAAGCATCTCATGGGCAAAATTTTTTAAAATCATAAAAGTTAGGAGGAAGTTAAAATTTCTACCATTAGCAGAAGCACTATTGGAGCAGCGTTTAAGGAAGTAGAAAGAGTTGATTTCTTTATCCACAAATCAGGGTCACTCAAGTTGCTATGGCACCAAAATTGTGAAATGAAAGTAGTCTTGCTTGAGTAGCGTGATTGCTAAGCAAGTATAAATGCATTGAAATTTGCCACTGCCACCATGAACTAGAGGAAATATAGATGCACTACACTATGGTAATTCACAAATTGGTTTTTTTTTTTTTTTTCCCCTCATCCATATCATGCTTTTGATCCGGTTTTGGACGTACAAAAAGGTGGTAGCAGGTTTTGTGTTACATTGAGGGCTTCTATTGCTGCAGGCTGGGATATATCAATCAGTTGATTACGGTCGTTGGATAGGCAACTCTGGTTATGCTAAGTAGAAGGTGGAACTCATCATGACCAGCCATTTTCAAATAAGCCAACACATTATAATACATGGAACGATCATTTAACACTGGGGGACCTTTGCTCCCCGTGGATTCAACGTTGGTGCAAAATTATGAGAGCTACTAACAGGCCTTGTGCTTCTCTTGTGCCCTTTTTTTCCCTTATCTTTAGTAGCTAATAGATTATTTATTACACTGAAGTATAAGAATGCTGTTGTTCTCGTCTGATCATTATGGTGTGTTAATAGATTTTGATAATTAGATAGCTGAACCCTTCTGCATGTTTCTAAGGATGGTACAGACGGAATGAGAGGACGGAAGCTGAGGACATGTTCCTAGCTCTCATTACTGGAATGGATACCCCTGGAGCTCTTTCAATTTTAACTCGTAAGGTCATTCTCCTAGACTACTGACATGAGTTCAATTGCTTGCCCTTGTTGGGGCACTGCAAGCGGCATTTGATGCCCCAGTTATCGAGTTCTTTACGGAAAAGAAGAAAAGAAGAGAGTCATTTAAAGACACCACTGCCAGCCCTCTCTCTCTCCCCTCCCCCTTTCTATTGCTCCCCTCTTTCTCTCTTCCATTTTGAACCGCTCTACGTCTTGTTTTATATCCCTTCAGCACGCGCAGGATGTGTACTGTCTTCTAGGCAAATTGGCCTCTGAATTCCACCTAACTCACTGGCTCAAGCTAGAGATTCTTATTATTTGAGCAATCTTTTGACTTGCTCCATAAAATTCTTTAAGAATGGATCAGCTATTATTTGAGCAATTTCATTTCTTTTTATTTCTTTGGAGGCCACTCCTTCGGAACATTCGCTAACAAATTAAACCCTGCATATAATTATAATGTTTGGCAAGTTATGAACTTAACGACTTCTAATGATGCAGGAACTTGCCGAGATGATATATATTCCAGTCTGCCTTGTAGCTTGGAAAGGATTCCAGGTCCTTAGCATGTAGGTCCGGGCATGATAGCTTTCAGGTTATACTCGCATGAACTCCGACTTCTCGTGAAAATTGTACAACCATTCATCCATGACATGCAAAACTAGTCGTTGTTGAGTATTATTTGTTTCTGATTCTCCTTTCCTGCTATCCTCAAGTTATTTTCAGTGGCTCATGTAAGGCTGAGCTTTCCATCATATTTTGCTTACTTGTAGTTAAAAAATTACCTTCTACGCAGGTACATGGTTGAGAAACTCTAGAGCTGTGATCCTAGCATCTTAAATTTATGCTTGGTTTTAGCAACTCTCTTTTTTTTTTTTTTTCCATCTTCTTCCGGTATCTTCATGTAGGTAATTAACATATCATATTGGTATCACATGTTACCTATGAATGACCTCCGTGTCCATGTTGTCATCTGGCTATACTTCATTAGTGGCCTATGAAAAAACACAACTCTAGTTATGTTGGTTATGAAGCCGTCTAGGTAATTTTATCTATGTGAAACAATTAGGCTGCATTTGATTTTTAAAATGCTTTTTATTTTCTTTTTTTATTTATTTAAGAATAACTTTTATTTTCTATTTTTTTATCTTTAGAAATTGTGTTTGGCAATTAAAAGCAAAAGTTTTTTCCATTTTCACTCTGAACGACGCCTTTGAAAGGGAAGGTGAAAAAAAAAAGAAATATTATTTGTTTTCATATTTTTAAATTTTCTAACTTTTGTTTCCTAATCTCTTCTTTATTTGGATAGAAAATAGTAAAATTATTTTTAACTATTTTTTATTTTCTACTATTTGAATTTGTGTTTGGCAAAAATTATTTTTATTTTCAATCATCAAATATTTTTTATTAATATTTTTTACTTTTTATAAAAATAAAAAATAGAAATAAGGTTGTTTTCAAAAACCAAAGATGCTTTGAAGCAGAAAATATATATATTTTTCATCTCTATTTTTTTAAGAAATTTTTTTTAAAAATGTTCATTTATAAAAAATAAAAAATATTTTTTATTTAAAAAAAAAAAAAAGTTATGAAAGAGATAGTAATAATAGTAGGTAGTGTAGATATGATAATAATAATGATACTAGGTGATGACAATGATGATAGTGGTGATGATAAATAATGAAAGTATAGTAGTGGATGGTGGAAAGGGGTGATAGTGAGTGGTATAAATATGGTAGTAATGATGGTTGGTGTTGGAGGTATGATAATGGTAGTTGTTGGCCCATGATAACCCAAGAGAGGGGGGTGAATTGGGTTCTTTAAAAAATTTACATATTTTGAAATATTTGTTTGCTTAGTGTGAGTGAAAGTGAATGCAGATGCAAAAACAAAATACAATCAATAAGATAGAGATAAAGATAGAGATAAAGGAGACACGACAAACACAAGATTTTATAGTGGTTCGGTGTATCCAACACCTACGTCCACTCCCAAGATTCACTTGGGTCCACACTATAATCTTCCTTGATTACAGCCGAGTTGTTTTACAAGCTCACAACTCAAACTTGTTGTTTTCTCGGGATCACAACGAACCCAACCGGTTTTCCGGGCTCACCAGCACAAAAACCCTAACACAAGCTATTCCAAGCTTGTACCAAGGTAAGACTACCTCCACTAGTTCAATCCCCCAGATTGAACTAGACACAAACAAAAGAAATATTATTTTTCAAGTACACAGCTCCTCAATGAGCAAATAATCAAGTAAATGAACAAGGTTTAGAAAAGCCTGATTTGTAGTTGGTTGGCTTTGGAGCTTTTCTTCTTTTCTTCTTCTTCTTGCTAGATTGAATCAAGCCTCAGCTCCGATTCTTCACAGTTGAAGCAGTTGAGAAGGATTGAAAAGCAAGAAACTGATCCTCTTTCTCCAATTTGGGAAATCCACCAAAACTTTGATTTGAATGCCTTGGATTCCTCTTGAGCTTTTTGGAGTGGAGTGGATTTGAGCTAGAAGGTTTTTTCTCTTGAGATTCAGGCTCTCTCTTTTTTGGATTTTTGAATTGGGATTTCTCTATTTCCATTTTTCTTCTTTGTTTTTCCGTTTTTATTTTTGAATGATAGTCTTCCCTTTTTATAGATTTCTTTCAAACCATTTTTGGAAGAAAACTATCCGTTGGAGTGTACCTTGCAACAAAATATATCCGTTAGAAATAAAGTAAAATATAAATATTACCGTTAAAGCTGATCTGGCAATTTGATTTTTCATTCTAGGTGGGTTGGAGTCGACTCTAACTTTTCTGGAGTCATCTCTGACTTTTCTGGGGCCGACAAGAAACTTTTCTGGAGTCGACTCTAACAGACCCGGAGTCGACTCTAAGTTGGGCCCAGAAAAATTAACGTTCTGTTTTTCTGTTGGAGTCGGCTCTAACAGTCTCGGAGTCGACTCTAACTTCCGTGCCAGATACTGGAGTCGGCTCTGTGATTCTTAGAGTCGACTCTAATGTCTGCAATCTTACCTAGACATTAGATTCGATCTAGAACAAGATTTAACTCCTGATTTTGATCATTCAATCGACTTATAATCTGAAAAACTTAATCAAAATCATTAGAGCCTTCAATTGTTATACTCAAATAGTTTTGTTAATCATCAAAATCATCAATTGGGTCAACAATCTCCCCTTTTTTGATGATAACAAAAACTTTGAGTATATGCATTCAAAAAATTCATTCGAACTAAAGATTATAGTCATTTTAAAGCTTAAAACATTTTTAATGAAGGATTTGATGCCAATATTCAAAGTGAACTTTTAAAATTATGCATGAGTTCTATATAAGCCATCAATTATGAACATTTAAACTAAATGTACAGAAAATTACAATTAAGCTTGTTGTTAAGCTCCCCCTGCATTGAATAGCTCCCCCTATATATAAAAATCAAATTTTAATTGAACTGATTAAAATTTTAAGTCTCTTTTTTTTTGCATAAACAATCATTTCTCTCCCTTTCTTTCTTTCTTTTGCATATTCAACCATCTCTCATTAAAATTTCAAGTCTTTTTTTTTTTTGCATATTCAACCATCTCTCCCCCTTTTTTGTTATCAGCAATAAGGAGAGTATTAGATAAAGAAAGTTATTAGAGAAAAATTATTGGTTCAATAAGACATAGGGATTCAAGCAGTCAATCATAGACATATTTGAAAATGTGTAATTGCATTACATAAGTAAGAAACATTACAGAAGTTGATTCAAGTACATTCCAAAGTGAGATACATTAGATACTCAAAATTCCTAAATACAAACTATCAAGATAAAGTAAACCTGGAGAACCTAAGATACAAAAGAGTATCAAAATCAAAATCAAAGTCAGATATGTTTGAATACAATTTTCTTCAAGTGACTTATGATTTCCATTACATCATCTTTTTGAGATTTCTTAAAATTTTCAAGACAAGCTTCAATCTGTGAGACTGCAAGGTCAATGTCCTTCTTCAGTTGACCAGTTGCATGAACATAAGATCCCGAGCCATCAGCAATGCCTTCCATCCTTTCAAAGATTTTGTAAAGTTCAGCACCAAAGGATTCAACAGAATTGCTTATGGAAAAGGAAATCATGTCAAGTCTCGAGTTAAGTTCTTCTTTTAGCTGATTGAAGTCTTCTTTTAATTGATTAATCTCACGAGATCTCTGGCTGTCATATTCAGCAAGCAAGGCTCTCAACTGACCAATCTGCTCATCAGAGAATCTTTCAGAAGCAGTAACAGACAGATATGGAGGAGAGGGAACTGTGCTCGGTCCAGCTTCTGAAGGTCCAGCTGTAGATGGTCCCGCAATAAATGGATCAGGGACTGATGGTCCCGCAGTAGATGGTCCAGGGATATCTTCTACTCTGGCCTCTTCAGTTCTATCTCTCTCAGCTCTTTCTTCTTGTCCTCCTTTCATCCAGATACCATTTAACTTCTTGAAGCCCATCCGATGAATAGTAGAAATACTATAATAGTCAGTGTGCCTTAATTTCCTTAGGGGTTCATTATCCATAATTGGCACACCTTGGCTTCTAAAGATTAATGTCAGAACCATACCATATGGCAGTGTAAATATTTTCTTTGTAGCAGCCTCTGCCATATAACCAATCATCATGCCAGCTAGGTTGACTGGCCTTCCAGTTATAATACAATCCATCAAAAGAATGTCTCGCTCCGAGACGTACTCAAATCTACCAATTTTGGGAAATAAAATTCTTCCACATATGTTGTGTAGTAACCTGAGCTCCAGATTTAATTGATTAACAAGAATTTCCTCAAACTCGGTTACATCCCTCCCTAACATTCTTGACAATGCACCACTTCTATCATCATGCTGATATTCTATAATACCAATTGTGGGCATTTCTAACAGATTTCCAAGGATTTTAGCAGTTATTACAACTCTAGTTCCTCTTACAATACTGACTAAACCGCCTTCTCCTCTACTCAAATCATTGTAAAATTCTCTCACTAGGGCAGGATAAGTGGGGATATCTAATGAACAAATCTTTTTTCACCCCATTTCTTTTAAACATCTTCCTATTGAGAAGCCCTCCGACTCAAAGAAATCAAAGTTGACCTTCCTTCCAGTTGTGATAGTCTTACCAGCTAGTTGATCTACTTTGGGTGAAGAGGGTGAAGGAGAAAAATCTTCTTGAGAGGCCGAAGAGGAGGATGGCGAGGGTTGCCTCCGAATCATGCGTCGCCTCGTGGGAACGGACGCTCCTCCAACGAAACCGCGCCTCTTGGGTGCCATTGAGTTGATTGGAATGTGTAATCAAAGGTTTTGAGAAGATTGGGGAGGTTGGAAAGGCTTTGGAACTCCTTGGAGGGGTTTTGGGAGACGGATAAAATAATTTGGGGTCGACTCCGCCTTTTTATTTTTGACCTAGTTCGACCTAGAGTCGACTCCCAAAAACTGGATGTCGGCTCCGAACCAGAAAGTCTGTCAGCGCTCGAATTAGAGTCGGCTCTACAGAAGCCGGAGTCGGCTCTAATTGCTTAGACAGAACATCAAAAACTAAGGTGTCGACTCCACAAACTGTTAGAGTCGACTCTAACAGTTTCAGAGATAAAAAATCAAGTTTCAAGGATCTGAAACTATTCAAATTAATCATCAAACTCTAGATAAATGTTCCTTAGCAATTGGGGAAACAATGAATCAAGATCTAGATAGATTTCCTTATTGAATATCGAGATTTTTCAAGAGATTGATGAAATCTAGATAGTTGTTCTTAAGAGTTTCAGAAAATTATTCCAAAGGATCACAAACTCCTAATTCTCCTCTAAGATAATAAAATCTCTTTTCACTTAAGGGTTTTGTAAATATATCTGCCAATTGTGTTGGAAGATTATAGAAAAATTATATGATCCAATCCTTTTGATTTTGATGATTACTAAAAGCCATTGAGTTTATTAAAGGATGTAATGAGTTTATGTAAATGAGCAACAAATTTATTTTGAACTATCAATGAACATGCTCAAGTTTAACTTTAATCAATTTTGAAAGTGACTTTAAGCTTAATATTCAAACTTTCGAAAAGAAATGTTATAATTCATGTTTTAATCAATGAGTTTTTGGAATAGTTCTTGAATCAACTCTAAATGTCAAGTTTATTGTATTCAAGTCAAAACAATGAATTAAAATGAATCTGGAACGATTTTAATGTCAATCAGAAAAGTTTCTGATTTTTGATACGTTCCGGAGCCGACTCCTGAGTTTCAGAGTCGACTCCGCTCAGTGTACAGAAATGTGCATCTGTGTCGAGTCGACCCACGAAATTATCGAGTCGACCCCTGATTCTGTCGAGCCGACTCCCTAACTGTGCGAGTCGACTCCGCTCAGACACCAGAAGAGTATTTTTCTGAGCACTTCGCGAGTCGACCCCAAGCCTTTCTCGAGTCGACTCCCGACTATCAGGAGTCGACACTTTATTTTTGGCGAGTCGACCCCTAACCTTTATAAACATTTCTATATTTGGAAAGACGAGCTCGAGCCGACTCGGGAAAAGCATGAGTCGACTCTAGCAAATCTGGACGATATTTTTTCACGATGACACGTCACTCCAACGGTAAGATTTTTGAAAAACGGCTATTTTTCCTTGTCTCTAACGGATATATTTTTGCAGAATCTATAAATAGAGGAGCTCTTTTCATATCACACAAGTTTTTGAATATCAAAAAGAGAGAAAAGAATATCTTTCAAAAAGAGGGAAAAACAGAGCATATTGGAAAAATCTTCTAGCTCAAAGTAGAGTGATTCAAAAGGAGCGAAATCAAAGAGAAAGATTCGTCTGCTCCATCTCATCAATCCTCAAGAGTCAAAAGAAAATCCATAAGCGTTTCAAAGATCAAATCGAAGGATTTTCAAAAGGAGAAAAAGCTTCATCTCAACTCCAAAGTCTTCAACGGTCAAGGATCTTGCTGAGGCTTGATTCGACACTTCAAGAAGAGTTAGAGAGGAGAAGGAAGAAAGCCAAAGCCACATCCATCTGCTATATTATCAGGCTTTTCTAACCTTTTATTCTTTCATACTTAATTTGTATATTTGCTCAAAGGGGAGCATTTCATTACTTAAACACTGTTATTCTAATTGGTTGCTGATTCAATCAGTGGATTGAATCAGTAGAGGTTGATGTACCTCGTTGCAAGCCGGAGTGCTTGTGTTGGGTTAGTTGTGAGCCCGTGAAAAACAACGTGTAGGGTTTTGTGCTGGTAAGCCCGAGTTAAAACCAGCTGGGTTCATTGTTCATCCGGGAAAACAACAAGTTTGAGTTGTGAGCTTGGAAAACAACTCGGCTGTAATCTAGAGAGGTTATAGTGTGGACCCAAGTGAATCTTGGGAGTAGACGTAGGTGTTGGTTGCACCGAACCACTATAAAATTATCTTGTGTTTGCCGTGCTATATTTTCTCTCTCTCTATCTCTCTTTATTAATTGCTTGTGCATTGCTTCTTAGTCAATTTCACTCACTTGCACATCTTGAGCAAATCTGGTTAAAACATCTAAAAAGTCTTAAATTTTTAAGAACCCAATTCACCCCCCCCTCTTGGGTTGCCATCTGGGCCAACAAATTGTTCTTCAGTATTCACATAATCAAGACAAATTTCATTATTGGCAACATGTTCTCTTATAAAGTGATATCTAATTTCAATATGCTTTGTTCTTGAGTATTGAATTGGATTTTTAGTTAGATTGATTGCACTTGTATTATTACATCTTATAGGTGTCTTATCAAGTGTGATACCATAGTCTTCAAGTTGTCTCTTAATCCATAAGATTTGAGCACAGCAACTTCCAGCTGCAACATATTCTGCTTCAGCAGTAGATAATGCAACCGAATTTTGCTTTTTGCTAAAGATTAAGTTACTTCCTAAAAATTGGCATGCACCACTTGTGCTTTTTCTATCTAACTTACATCCAGCATAATCAGAATCAGAATAAGCAATCAGATTTAATGTTGAGTCTCTAGAATACCATAAACCTACATTTTTTGTTCCACTAAGGTATCTAAGAATTCTTTTAATAGCAATTAAATGTGATTCTTTAGGTTCATATTGAAATCTAGCACATAAGCAAACAACAAACATTATGTCTGATCTACTTGAAGTTAAGTAAAGTAGGGATCCGATTATACCTCGATAATATTTCTGATCAACCTTCTTACCTTCTTCATCTTTGTTCAGCTTGCATGAAGGACTCATTGGTGTTCTGAGGGGTTTGATTGATTCCATACCAAACTTCTTTAGAATTTCTCTTGTGTACTTTGTTTGGTTGATAAAGATTCCCTCTTTGCTTTGTTTGATTTGAAGTCCAAGAAAGAAATTGAGTTCTCCCATCATGCTCATTTCAAATTCTCCTTGCATTAACTTAGCAACTATAACAATTAAACTAGTTATAATAAAGGATGATAGTGATGATTATAGGTGAATTACATATCTCTATTTTTTATTTAGAAAAATATTATATTTAAATCTAAAATCTTATTTTTTATTTGTTATGAAAAAAAATAAAAAATACTTTCAGTTTTTCAGGACTGAACAACTACCGAGTCTCCCTGTTAACATATCTGGTGGCATTTTTCTGAGGGATGTAGCCGAGATAGTTAGCTCAATCTAGTCTTATTAGAGTTGTTGTTTTTTTTTTTTTCCCCCGGCAAATCTCTCACTAAACCTGCGAAGTAGTTCACCAATGTTAAGATTTACTCAAAAAAGAAAAAAAAAATCTTTACATACCATTCTAGTATCAAATCTGACGGCACTAGTACAATATTGGCCCCTGGTACACAAATCTATTAGCACACAGAGTCTCAATTACAATTACCCACTTTTCGATTCAAGTGAGAGGAGGAGGAGGAGATATCGAATGCAGTCAATATAGTCACAATGGAAAGCCTTTATTCTTATCATTGTCCTTGTTAGGATTCTATTTCTCATAATGCGTCTATCGTCATTTAGGTGTCACAACGGTTGCCATTAATATTCCTATACTTGGCGCATGCCATATCTTTGCCTATCGAGCTTCCAAGCAGAAACATCAACAAAAACTCTTTGGGTCTTGGCCGGTGGGTCTCGGCCGGAGCGCAGATAAATAGCGCCAGGCCCCTTCGAAGCGACAGACAAATCCTCCCCCAAGTCTTCTACTTACAGGCGCTTGCATGCCCTCAAATACCCATGACTGACAAGCATACCTCCTCTCTGTCCTATCTATCTTCCCATTTCTTCCCAAATCACGCCCTCCACTTGCTGCTGCCAGCGGCAGCTGCTGCAGACCAACAGGCATGCATGACCTCAGGTACTACTATCCTTTCGATCACATGTATCCATTAATGGAGGTTGCCCCCTCTTCTTTAGTCTCTCACTGTGCCTCACCTTTCTTCTTATATAAAATATATCCATTTCCAAGCACATGTCCCTTTCCCTCTCCCCCAATCAATAGATCCCTTTCCTCTTCCTCAGTTCCTCTCCCCAAAGTGTGCCGCGAAGAGCTGGTCACCAAGGAAAACTAATAAAAACTCAACACCCAAATTTAAAGCCAGTCCACAAAGAAATAAGGAAAAGTTCAAAAATTTAAATAAAATAAAATAAAATAAAAACTAAGAGCCCAAAGCCAAGAACATTATTTTTTGGGGATTGATTCTCACAACATTTTGGTTTTCCATCGCCATTGTTGATGGTACATGCACCTAATTTAATCCCTACATAGAATACAGAATGCAACAAAAAAAAAAAAAAAAAACGCAGCCCATCCCTCCCTCTTCCACCACCACCACCACCGCCGCCGCCGCTAGCACTCATCATCCCCACCACCATACCGGGGGAAATAAAAAGGATGGGAGGTTCCATATATTATGACCAAATCAAAGGGGGAAAGGAAATAAATAAAAAGGCTAGCTCTCAACTAAAAGAGGGGAAAAAACACGCCTTTTGTCTCACCCACCCATCAAAGTCTCTTCTTTCTTTCATGGAACCCAGTTGGGAACTGGGAAGGGAACGAAGCAGGGGCGGTTAAAAATTTATCCTTTTTTTTTTTTTTTTCAAAATCTAAAGCTAAGACCATCTCGATCACCGGTGAGATGACGAGGATAAGGAAGAAGAGTGGGACCGCTGGGTGATGAAGGGGTGCTGGAGAAGCTGGACCGCAGCGGGCCTCCTGGCGGGCTCCTTCTGGAGGCAGGAGGCGATGAAGCTGCGGAACTCCGGCGAGGCCGTAGGCGGCGCCTGCGGGGGGTCGGAGTAGCAGATGGCGCACATGAGGGAGGCCCAGTCCCCCTGGCGGCCGAGGTTATCGCCAAAGGGGAAGCGGCCGAGGTAGAACTCGAGGATGCTGAGGCCGAAGCTCCAGATGTCGCCGGCATAACCGTTGTAGACGCCGTGGTTGAGGTCAGTGTTGATGCGCTCGGGGCTCATGTAGGCGATGGTCCCGACGGCGGAGTTGCAGGGGTCCATGGTCTGGGCGAGGATCCGGCCGACACCGAAGTCGGCGATCTTGACCTGGCGGGCGGTGTTGATGAGGAGGTTGGAGGGCTTGATGTCGCGGTGGACGATGTGCTGGCGGTGGAGGTAGGCCAATCCGGCGAGCACCTGGCGGGCGACGTCGGCGAGGAAGGGTTCGGAGGAGATGCGGCGGCCGTCCAGGGAGCCGCCGTCCATGAACTCGAGGAGGATCTGGATCTCACCGGCGTGGTCGTACATGCCATGGCAGCGGACAACGTAGGGGTTGTCGGCGGTGTGGAGGATCTCGATCTCGCGGCAGATCTGGCGGCGGACGGCGTCCTCGTGGTTTCCGTAGATGACCTTGAGGGCGTAGATCCGGCCGGTGGGGCGGTGGCGGACCATCCAGACGGTGCCGCCGGTGCCGCTGCCGATACGGCGGAGGCGCTCGAGGTCGGAGAGGGAGGGGGTCTGGGAGGAGGCGGTGGGAGGGGTGGCGGAGGCGGAGGCGGAGGAGGAGGAGGAAGAGGAGGAAGAGGAGGGTGGAGGGAGGGGTAGGGGGACGGCGAGGGAGGGGTCGCGCTGGGGGAGGGGGAGGGTCAGGTCGGGCCGCCGCCGCTGCCGGTTCGGGGGCCGCAACGGCTCTCGACCGGCTGTCATGATGGCCGCTTGACAAGAAGAGGAAGAAGAGGAAGAGGCAATAATCAGGGAAACCATAAAAGGAGCTGTATTCTTATTTATAAAATAAAATAAGCAAGGAAAAGGATGGAGTTTAGTTGAAGAAGGTATTGATCCATTTGATTGACAGACAGATAATATAAGAAAGGATTACGAGAGGAGTTTATATTTGCTTGGAATTGCAGCACAAAAAAGAGGAGGAAGAGAGGAAAAGGAAAAAAAAAATTTTAAAAAAAGAAAAAAAAAGTATTTATCTTTTCTGTTGATTGATGTGTCGGAACGGACGAGAGATGAAGGCGAGAGAAAAGGGGGAGTTAGTGTTTAAATATGGGGATGGGGGGACAGAGAAGAAGAAGGGAGGTAGTTATCATCAGTGGGAGGAGCGAATTTTATAAGGGAAGTGATGGAAGGGGACCGAATGATGGGGAATTTCTTTTTCTTCCAATTTCTTTTTTTTCCACCTTCTTAATTCTTACACCCAACCGTAGGTCTTGGGCGTGTTCCATTTCAAATTGAACCTCACGTAGGTCAGCTTCTCGGAGGTCTTCTCCACCCCACCACCCCCCATCAATTAGAAAAGAAAACGCGGTCCAGAGCAAGCTCTATTGAAATTGAAGCGTCTCTCTCTCTCTCCGTCTCTCTCTCTCCCTCCCACCCACCCACACGTCCTTTATATTTTATCATCTATCGATGCACAAGGGTTGACAACTTGTATGAAAAATAACTACGCATACGTCATGCAGTGCCCGGATGTCCAAGGCATGTGGAACGTCTTAATCTCCAGCGACTTGGATATTCCGTCTAAATGAATGCATATGAGTCTATGGCCATTGTGCTGTGGACATTTAAATGATCTAAGTACCATCTTTCTGTTGTTGCCAAAAAAAATAAAAAAATAAAACAATTTTTCCATTTGACATATTATATAAGCTACACAATCATCTGATGAATATAAGGCCAGTAATTAATAATCGACAACGTCTTCATGTGAACATGTGTGGTGATATATAACTTCAGTTGGGATGTTATCTCTAATCTTCTTCTATATCATTAAACTAATAATATTTATGAAAACCGTAGTATTGATTAGCTTATTTCATTAATTTCTTCAATTGCCATCTTACTTTACGGTACTAAATACTTGAATTTAAATTTAAAATTTTTCCTTCACAAAGAATATGGGAAGTAGAGATATTTAGAGACTTCTTTCATTTTGTAGCCAAATATTCATGTGATTCAATCAATCTATTTATTTGTCTTTTTGTTTGTGTATCTAACCATATAAAGGATGAATCTATCTTTTATAATTATTTTATCATTTACTTCTTGATCTAAAACCAACTCTCCGAATTATCAAACTTTTAATCATTGACTATTAACACTTTAGATGAGGATTGTCAGAAAAAACCCAAAAGTCTAATTGATAGATTAAAAACTTATTTTATTAATAACATAACTTATATTAAGCACACGATCAAAGCTCCTCCTTCCTTGGAAAGGTTTGATAAAAAATGCAAATAAGTTTTGGATGCAAGAAATTATATTCATTCTTAAATACGCATCATTTGTCAACTAGCCAATTAAAATACATTCATGTTTAATTAAGGGCCCATTTATTTCATAGGGGCAGCACTTTAGAGAATTACAATCAAAATAATTAATTTCAATTCTAAAACATTGGTTTGGATGAAATTAAATATAATTTTGATTCCACATAGAATTAAGTTAAGTATTAGAAATATATAAAATTCAGATCCCTTGCTTAAGGTTATAAATCCATTTCAAGAATTAAAAAAGAAGAAAAAATTTGTTATTAAAGTGGCCTAATACCTCCTCCCTTTTCCCATCACTCCCTAATATATACTCAAGTAAATCTTTAAATAGCTATAGGTAGTTTCATCAATTAAAAAAGTATTAATTTTAAGCAATAAGTAATTTCAAATAATTTCAATCAAAATCATTTTCAAACATTCCTTTTTACATAAATGAACGTACTAAATTGGATTAGGCACAAACTTAACAATAAATAGCCCGTAACATGCAAGTATTCTATATGTAACGAGCAAGTTTTTATTAATAAAAAGGAATTTGATTAGTTTTATAACTTTTGATTGCAGAATATACTAATTATTTGTCAGTGTACACACTTATTCATATCCATTATATTATTTATTCTAGTCTAGTGTACACACTTATTCATCCTTAGCATATACTTATTCATATAGTGTACACACTTATCAGTCCAACAATATACTTATTCATTACTTTAATATTTATATTCTGTACATATTTATCAATCTATTATTCATACTTATCTATTCTCTTTACATACATATTTATTCTATTCATCCATCATCGGATATCATTTATTTAAAAAAAAAAAGAGCACAGATGCTTTCCTTAGAGCATGCTTCATGAAAGGACTTATTCATCCATTATTCACGCTTATCTATTCTCTTTATATACATGTTTATCCTATTCATCCATTATCAGATATCATTTATTATATAAGAAAAAAAAAAAAAGGAGGTGTAGACGCTTTTCTTGGAGCATGCTTCATGGAAGGACCGCTCATCAAATCTAGCTTAATAAAATGCCACGTGAGGTTGTTGTTTGGGGTCATCTTGGTAATTTAACCACCATAACTTTAATGCAATCCAGGAAAATGCATCGTGTTTTGATTGTATTCGACGTACCAACGTCAAGATCCTTCCATCCGTGTGCGTTCATTATCTTTTTGGCTCACGGTGAGGTAACTTTAATGATGAAAAAAAAAAAAAAAAAAAAAAAATTGAAGAAAAAATATTTTCTTTCTTTCCGAAGAAAATAGAGATGAAAGAAAGTTGATAATTTATAATGATAATAATATCCTTATTATAGATGATTAAAAAATGCATCGATTGTTTTTTTTTTTTGAAAGGATCAGAATGAAAAAAAAATGAAAAGCACTTTTAAGTTTTCTCTCCGAAATCTCTTCGGTTTTTGTAAGAAAACTTTTATGTGGGCCCATCACTTTTTTCCCTCTATTTTCTCTCTAGTTTTTTTTCCTTCCGATTTTTTCTCCATCCAAATAAGATAAATTTCATTTTCTTTCTGATCCTTTCCTAGTTTTCTTTCCTAATTTTCTTTCATCCCTAGTTTTCTCTCATCCAAACATAGGGTAAATGAACAAATTAAGGACAATTAATTCTGCATTAGCTTTCAGAACTAAATTATTTTGCACAACGCTAGAAATGAAATGCTTGTCCTCTCTCTCTCCAATCCGAGAGCGGCATCTTCGATCGTCCAAAGCTTCTATAATTGGATCTCAGCCCTTCGACGCACGCAAAGATGCCGCGCATGCCATCGAAGAAAGGAGACTGTTATCGGAATTTCGGCGTATAAAGTTTCCTCGATCCTTGATCGTGAGTGTGCCCGATCGACGAAGATTGTGGACCACCTGATCGATGGTTACGGCCGCCCGAATTGGAAAATAGGATTGTAATGTTATGGATTACAATAATCACCAAAGCCGCCTTCAAATATCTTACGGAACTTAGGCCACCAAAAGATCGCTGTCAAGTCCTAGGTCACCAACCCTGCATAAAAAAATAAAAAGCTTAGGTTGGTTAGCCCTCGTGCCCCCCGAGTTAAAAAAAAAAAGAAAAAGAAAAGAAAAAAAAAAGGCCTTGATAGTACCAGATGTATAAATTTAGCACCAACTCTGTACGGTCTTTTATGTTGCTTTGGATTTTCGTTCTTTAATTTAGGAACGAGATGGCAGCACATATAAGAATTCGGGTGGCATTCTTTTTATCCTCCCAGAGCTATAAAACGAGTGGTGGTCATGCAGGAAATTAGATGATACGGTAAGCCATTAACTATTTTTGAAGAATATTTATGAAAGTTGAAGGATGATAGAAGATTCAAAATTATTATGTTTCTAATGATTGATAGTCGAGATGCTTGGCGAAGCGCAAGCTAAAGTTCTGAAGGTCAGCAAAGAAGAAGATTGGTAAAGGTCAGCTGCAATTTAAATATGGGCTTGTTCACGTTAGCGGATTTATATAGAAATCATTTTTACCTTGATCATCCATTCATCCCCATACATATTATATGGGAATGTGTGGAAGAGATATTGGAAGAGGAAAACATAAAGTGGACATAAATGCTGTAGAAGAGTGCAGGACTCGTCCACCGGGGGTAAAAAAGAGCGAGATGGACGGAACGAGGCGGTGTAAAGCTATACACATACGGACACAGACGAGAGAATCCCTGTAGAAAAGGAAGCGCGCCTGCCCTTTTTAGACGAGAGAATCCCTGTAGAAAAGGAAGCGCGCTTGCCCTTTTTTTTCGGCTCCTTCTCAGTTTCCTCATGATCTCCCACGTCTGGATGCATGCATCTCAGCTAATTAGGATGAGTTTGGTGCCCATTAATTAGTTTTAGAATATGGCTGCCAGCTTGCAACCGATTAGCATCGGATGGGTATATATGTGTTTCAATTATTCATCAAGAATAGCAACGAAATATTGCTGTACGTTGTTATCCCCCAACTAATTAAAAAGAAAAGGTAGGTCAGTTTTCTTTTTTTTCTATCGTTGTTCATCTTTTATCTGAGATTATAATTAATATCAAAAAGAATAACTTGATTGGGTTGACATCATTCATGCGGGGCCTTTCTGCCTACGCCTTCATTCATTATTAATTCGATGTGGGACCAAATCTTACATTTGCTTGTGGGCTTGATCAAGTACCTCACAACGGAGTGCAATTCATTATATGTTATCGGACTTCAGTTTCACCGGATCCGAAGTTTCTCCATGTTTGTTGGATCTCGAGGAGTCGCTCTCTCTGTACGCTAGCGAAAAAAAAAATAAGAAATTTTTTTTTTTTTTTGCTCTCTCCGTGCGTGTCCAATAGTCGTTTGAACTTTTCGTTGTTGCGGCGTCCATTTCTAACGCGTGGTTGAGAAAAAAAAAAAATTGATGAATAGAATAAACGGCGAAAGGGACGCAAACGAGTTAACGTGCCACGTCAGATGGCTAACGTCAACCTGTAGCATGAGTGACGGTAGAAGCGACTGGTTCTCACCAGAGAAGGACGGTAGGAGGAAAATGGATGGAAATTAAGAACCGAGAAGAGGGGAATGCGATGCCCTTGCTTAGACTTTTTCCTTTGTCGTTTCAACGGCAACCATTCAAAGGTGGAAGTTTTAGAGGTTTAGACTATCCGATGGAAAGTCCACGGGCGTAGGCCCTATCTGAGATGGGGAGAGATGCCGGGTCTCGGCTTGGAGCCCAATACTGCTGCGTCTTCAGAGGGAGACGGTGATCGTAATTCTTGATGATTCTAGTTCTTTATTTCTATGAATTTTGGATTTTACTTAAAATTAAAATGGAGACTAACAAAATAAAACATATAACAGAGAAAGAAAAAAAAAAAGTTGACTATGCTTCCAACTACTTTACATTCGTCCCTTGAATAGCTCAAACTGGCTAACCCAAACAGGGATTTGGCTGACAGCATGCAACGAAAAGAACAAAAACCTTTTTTTTTTTTTTTGTTTTTCTCATGCATTCATTGCAACAGCTCAATTCTACGTCATAGACTCCTGTTCAACTCTTGAGGCCGCAAAGCACTATCCATTCATTGCAATTGCTTCATTCTTGTAATAATATATCAACAGTAGGAACCGCACGATAGGAAAGTAATTGGTGACTCTGAAAGACAAAGTAGTTGTCAGTTGTCACTATCACCATGGCTTTTGATGTAAGGGGAAACAAAAAAATAAAAATAAAAAATTGGTCCACTCTATCATCCTATGTAATGGTTGCTCCAAGGGGACTCCATTGGATGGGCCTTGGTGCGTGTTCTCCTGTGGAAACCGGATTAGACAGGCTCCTTTCTGTTAACATAAGCCATGATAAGGTTCTGAAAACTACTGTTAGAAAAGATCAAGAAACAACACGTACCGAAGCTCCACGTACACCAACGACGACAGGACCACCGTCCATATCTCGTGATGCAAAACGCTAGATGCAACGATCAATGTTCGATTGCGACTGTTTTTTGTAGAGCATGACTCAATATCAACCGTAAAGGCGTTCTATATATATATATATATATATATATATATATATATATATACATGATACATGGCAGCTCTCGGCACTGAAAGCTTGGAGGGTTGTTCATAGATAAGCCAAGCTTCTCATTTTCAGAAGAACTGAGCTGATCTCTTTATTTTTCTACAAGTCTGAAGCTTCTAACTTTTAAAACACTCGTAATCAAAATTTTAAAAGAATTTCAAGATTTTGACAAGAAATTCTAACAATCAAGAGAGGAGGAGAGAAAAAAAAAAGAGGCATTGTAACCAAATTTATTAGACATTTTCTTAATAAACGTAATTTATTCACCCAAACATTTATGATAATTTTTATTTTGCAATAAGTACGTAGGGTGATTCTACTATAACCAATAGCAATAACAAATCTTAATTCAAAACTAATGGGAATTAGCTACAAATTTTTTTTTAATTAGCTTAATTTTGAATCATATTTTTTTATAAGATGCAAAGATTTAAATTATTCTGTATCATTTTTTATAAAATTTTAATCTATCGTACCTCTTTTCCCTTCTATATACAACAAATCATTTCTTCAAATAATACATCTCTAAAAAAATTATTTGACTATATCTTCCACAATTGCATGCCATAAGAGTGCTTTTGTTCAACTTTCAAGCATCGCTAATTAGTGGTCATGTTAAAGGCATCTTGGAAAATGATCAGGATTTTAATCTCAAAGAAGAATAATGGCAGATGTAAGTTCTTATTTCGCACCATAACATTCTATTTTGCACTCTATTTTGCAGTTCATTGTTCATTAGTTTCACTTTGTTACACCGTGCATGCAAGAATCATACTATTCTCCTACTTTCTAACGAGAGACAAGATCATCACCCACCTCCTTATAGCTTTTTTTTTTTCGTTTTTGCTTTCCAGTGCGTGCGAGAGCAAGAAAGAGAGAGACCCCCCTTCCCTGTGCCCACACCCAACTCCGCTCCCTCACATGCACCTGCTTCTAGCAACTAATGAAAAGAGGCAGCTCCAAAAATCTCATGCAAGAACTGTAGCAGCATGATGGGCTCTTGAAAACAAACCTAAGTACAATATGCTAGGTGACCTGAAATTCCTCGCATGTTTTTTTTTTTTTTTTTCAATAACTATAACATCCTAAAAATAGTTTCACATTGAATTAAAAAAATATTATATACTTATAACTTAAATTCATTCGTTAACCATTAACTTTCACATGAGTGTTTGAGTCGTATGATTTTGATCTGTTAACAAAATTAATTGGATCAATAAGTGAACTTGAAACGTTACAAACGGTATCAAAATCAATCGGAGTATGCAAAATTTGATGGATATGAAAAAAAACTGTCCACATGAGAAAAAAAACTATCTATGGAACGATGATAGAATTTTGTCATGGCATAGAGCCATCCTTATAGTACCAATGATCTGGCTCAATAGTAGATTCTGGCTAATTTATGGCATGTGATGAGAACGTCGCATTATAAGATTAAAGTTCACTTACTATCCATTAACTTTTATTCGAGTTTATTTTTTTAAAATATTATTTTAGTTCACTGAAGAAGTTAATTGGACTAGCAAGTATGCCTAGAGCATTACAGTGGCTCTTGTAATGTTTTAATCCAAGGGATGGAAAATCAACCTTTTTAAGGAGAAAATACTGAAGTTTTAGATTCCTTAAAACATTGTATTTCTCCCTGTTTCTTTTTTTTCTCCCTATCAGAAAGGACATACAGGGGAAGTCATTCATCTCATAAATAAATTAGGCAGAATCATCTGCTGACCAATAATACTTAGAACAGGCTCCAAGGGCTCTTGTTATCCTAGTTGCCAAAACATAAGCACTTAACATTTATACTTACCGAGAGAGAGAGTCGATCAACCTTTTGGTAGGTTTTAGTAAACTGAGGCCATGAACCATCTGCGAGGATTAATGAACTGAGTTCCATCAAGACATGCCAGTTACATTGGCTTGCCCAAGCAACAAGAGCATCCACTACAATATATCCCTGACTTCACTTTAAAGCTGTCAAAAATGAATCTTGGATGCATATTGGATGCTGAACTTTCCATATGAGCCGTGTCTTGGTCATGCTGGATTATCCCGATAAGAAAACACATTATTTTCCTACCATATTTTGACATCTCTGGGAGCTTTGTCTAAAGGATGGTTGACGTACTGGCAACTAGTGAAGTCACCCAGAACACCTAAATATATGATATGCTTTTATTTAGGATCCACATCATAAGAAATAGATAGCACAGTTACGGTACATAAATTACCTGGTCTAATTAGCTGCTTTTCACCAGATATTTTATTTCGAAGCTACATAATTTAATTCTAGACATATGAATAGCAGCTATATATGCATATATTTAATTAAAGGCCTATCTTGTAACACTACTACCGCTAACTTTTTAGATCATGGCTATATGAAAGTACTCATGGAGACTGCTGCAAATCTCGTATGTGAACCTCAATTCAGAACCTTAATATGTCCCATCATGGAAGTGTTGAAAGAAAATAGGGCAAACAAAAGGAAGGTCAGGAGTTCGGATAGATATTAGCATCTTTCTACAGTAAATACTGACTATTGAGATTTTATTTAAATAAATTAAATAGGTATTTATGAATGTGTTTAAAAAAGAATCGCGAACTCTTTCATGGCAATTCTTGCTTCAGAAGTTGAAGCGGTGCGATGCTTCGATTCAAACTTTTGCCCGTTGCAAGTTCTGCCTCGGATATGTTGCGAAGAGATGCGACTGATATGTTGCTCGAGATGCAACTCTCCAAGAATCCACGCATTTCAGGCACCTGCGCTGCGGCTCTCAACCTCTATTAATATACATACAAATCAAACCATAAGATAGATCAATTCTTATTTACAATTGAGTTTTCATTAGTGCTTTGGTGCAAGCTCGATTAAAGGCTTATCGTATCCTTTGGTATATTTGCTATTCATCCACATAGCATTCGAGAGGATGTAAATAACGCTTAAGGAAAGCACTCCGTACGTGATTCAAGCTAGTGGTGTTATTGATTATCTTTATCTTCATCTCTCTTGATCCCTATCCTTATCTATAACTAGACTTTCCTCTTTCAAATTCATCAACAATGTTAACTGAATAGAGACCGAGATACAGTATCTACCATCAAACTCATGTATCATGACCTCGTGAGATTGGATCATTTTGATGGCACCGATTTCACATGATGGCCTTACTCATGGCGTTGAAGATCTTCTATGTATTGGATCCGGATTTGGCATCTATTTCAAGCCCACCGCTGAGGACTCTGATGAACTTAAGGCGCAAAGAAAGAAGAGGCGTGAAGATAAACTCATATGTCATGGCCACATCCTCAATGCATAGTCGAGATCGCCTCTACGATCTCTACACCAATACATAATCGCCGCGGAAGATTTGGAATGCACTTGAATTTAAGTATAAGGCCGAGGAAGAAGGTACTAAGAAATTCTCTTCTCTAAATACGTTGATTTCAAAGTGATTGATGAGAAAGCAATTCTTGCACAAGTACATGAGTTACAAATTATTGTCAACAAGTTGGTGGTTGCGAAGATATATAGAAGTTCCGAACTTTTTCAAGTTGGTGCAATTATTGCAAAGTTACCACCGTCTTCTTCATACTCTGAGGATTATTCATTGGAACAATTACAAAAATACCTTTGAATCAAGGAAGAATCGAGGGTGCGTGAAAAACTTAAGAAAGTAGATATTAAAATTTCAAAGGCAAATGCTGTGAACAATCATAAGAAGTTTAAAAAACTAAAGAGAACAAACTTAGTCTAAAAAAGGATCAAGATAAGTTCAAAAAATCCAACAAAAATAAGCTCTATATGAGTTGCTTTGTATGTGGTAAACATGGGCACTTTGCTCGTGATTGCAGGTACCGAAAGGGGCAAACCAATAAGGCAAATGCAACCGAAGTAGATGTGAGATCATTGCTACCGTGAGCGAAGTTATTGTGGTCAGAGGCAAGGTTTCCGGTTGGTGGTATGATACCTATGCCACCGTTTATGTTTCCTATAATAAGTCACTTTTTAAGACTTATGAGGATATCACCGATGGACAAGAAATTTAAATGGGCAATGAAGGTGGTCCAAAGTGCGCGTGGATCTCCACTTCACATCCGGCAAGAAGATCACTTTGATCAATGTGCTGTATGTGCCGGATATGAATAGGAATCTTGTTAGTAAAATTTATTGGGCAAACCGGGGATTAAAAGTGTATTTGAGTTAGGAAAACTTATACTATCCCACAATGGTATTTTTATTGGAAAAGGCTATTCTACTTATAGAATGGTCAAGCTTTGTATTATTGACAATAATAATAATAATAGTGTGTCTTCTGCTTATATTGTTGATTCAGTTACTTTATAGCATAGTAGATTAGCACATATTGGTATTAGTACTATGAAAGATTAATTAAATATGGCATAATTTATTGCAATGTTGATAAGTTTAATAAATGTGAAATTTGCATTAAATCAAAGATGACTAAGAAGCCATTTCATAGTATTGAGAGAAATACTAATTTGCTAGAACTTGTGCATAGTGATATTTGTGAGTTAAATGGTATGTTAACTAGAGATGGTAATATATATTTCATTACTTTTATTGATGATTATTCTAGATATACATACATTTACTTACTTAAGCACAAAGATGAGGCTTTCCATGCTTTTAAAGTTTATAAAGCATAAGTTGAAAATCAATTGATAGAAATATTAAAATCCTTAGGAGTGATAGGGGTGGAGAATATTTTTCTAATGATTTTAATGTGTTTTATGAACAAATGGAATATACATGAGTGATAGATGCGGAACATACATGAGTGTTCCGCACCACGCACACCCGAACAAAATGGGTTAGCAGAACGTAAAAATATATCATTTTTAGGGATGATAAATGCCATGTTGTTGCATGCTGAGTTTCCTTTTAATTTATGAGGTGAAGCATTATTATCTGCATATCATATTCTTAATAGAATTTCTACTAAAAAGACTAAGACCTCTCCATATGAGTTGTGGAAAGGCAGAAAGCTTAATATAGGCTATTTTAAAGTGTGGGGGTGTTTTGCTTATTACAAGAACACCGATCCTAAAAGGATCAAGTTGAGTTCTCATGGAATTAGATGCACTTTTGTAGGATATGCTACAAATAGCAAAGCCTATAGACTCCTTAATTTGGAGTCTAATGTGATAATAGAATCTAGATATGTCGAGTTCTTTGAGAATTTGATCACTTCTGGAAAGAATTCTCAAAGTACCACAAATAAAGATTCTCGCAAGGAGAATACTTCAAAGGTTGTTGAAGAAGAACAACTAAAACTTCAAAAAAGTAAGAGAATCCGAAAAGTTAAGGACTTAGGATCCGAAGAGATAGATTCTTAACTCATTTCTTTCTATTTGGTAGAAGGAAGTCGAGAGAATTTTATTCGTAAGGTACCTATTATTCTTCAAGTGGAAGACGATCCTAAAATCTTCAAGGAAGCAATGACTTCGAGAGATTCTGCTTTTTGGAAGGAAGCTATTCAAGATGAGATGGATTCTATTATGTCCAACCACACTTGGGAGCTTATCGAAGCCTATTGGTTGTAGATGGATGTTTAAGAAGAAGTATCATAGTGATGGTACTTTAAACACTTATAAGGCGAGACTAGTAGCTAAAGGTTTTCAACAAAAAGAAGGAATTGACTATTTTGAACATATGTACCTATAGCTAGAATAACAACAATTAGAGTATCATTTGCATTGGCTTTATTGCACAACCTTTATGTTCATTAAATGAATATCAAAACAACATTCCTAAATGGTGATCTCGATAAGGAGGTCTATATGGAACAACCAGAGGTTTTGTTCTACCAGATAATGAACATAAAGTATGTAAGCTTGTTAAATTCTTGTATGGATTAAAACAAGCGCCTAAACAATGGCATGAGAAGTTTGACTCTATCATACTCTCAAATGAATTTGTTTACAATGTTTCTAACAAGTGTTTATATACTAAAGTGTATGGTGATTTTGTGGTATATGTATGCTTTTATGTTGGTGATATATTGATCATTAGCAATAAAATGAAAGGCATACAAGAAACGAAGATGTTTCTATCATCTACTTTCAAGATGAAAGATCTTGGACAAGTTGATACTATTTTGGGCATCAAAGTGAAATAAAATAGTGGAAGTTTTGAACTTGGTCAATCACATTATGTTGAGAAAGTGTTACACAAGTTCAAACATTTGAAGTTCAAAGAAGTGAACACCCCGTTCGATCCAAGTGTAAAGCTTGAAAAGAATAGTGGACGAGCCATGGCTCAACTTGAGTATGCAAGTCTATTGGTTGTCTAATGTATTTGATGTAATACACTAGACCCGATATACTATTTGCAGCCAGTAATCTAAGTAGGTTTACTAGTAACCCGAGTGTAGAGCATTGGAAGGCTATTGGAAGAGTCTTTGGTTATCTTTTGAAAACCAAAAGACTAGGTCTACAATACTCTAAATTTCCTATTGTATTGGAAGGATATACCGATGCAAGTTGGATATCGAGTGCGAAGATAGTAAATCTATCACTGGTTGAGTGTTTATACTAGTGGATGGTGCAATATCTTAGAAATCTAAGAAATAAACTTGCATTACATACTCAACAATGGAGTCAAAGTTTGTGGCTCTAGCTTCAGCAGGACATGAGGCTAATGTAGGGAGAAACAATCTCCGAGGCATGCATGTTTTAAATTATTGATAACAATTATCAATGCGAAATTTAAAGATTACATACTAATCTATCTAACATGCATCAAGATCATATCTTTGCCTTGTATATAGAATTGATTGATCCAAAATATGCATATAATAAAACTATCAAGATCATGTCTTGATCTTCAAGGCAAGAAGTCATACTTCTTATCTTGAAGTATGCCTTAAGATCTAGGGATCATATCACTTACCTTAAAGGCAATTGGTAAATGCATTTATGCTCTACAGCCGTTCAATCGTCCGGCCTCTAGTATCGTCCACGCGAAGCCCCGAATGATCGGATTCCCGGGAGTGCTAGCTCGCGGAAAATGACTTTGCTGATCTTGAATCCTCCCACATGAATTCTTCTTCTAGGATCCTCCACACTTCCGTTAGCACCAGAATCACCAGGTTTTTCTATTCTAATTCTTTAGAAAATCAATTCACGACATATCGTATGTTGTTTTTTTCTTTCTATGTAATCTAGTGAGGGATGTCCTCTATTTATAGTCTCTTTTTAGCCAGCCCATTAAATTCTAACATTTAGAATTCCGCCGCTTGGCAAAAACCAAAGAGACGTTGAACCGTAGCGCTTGGTTAATTCCGATGTTCGGTAAAAAACCAAACAGTCGTCGAACCATAGCGCTTGGTTAATTTCGACGTTCGGTAAAAACCAAAGAGTCGTCAAACCGTAGCGCTTGGTTAATACAAAGAGGCACATTTATTCATATAAATTCTAACACTTTAGAATTCCGACGGAATTGTTTAGAGAAGATTAATGCAAGACATTAAATTCTATAATTTAATCTCTCAGACTTATGCGAGAGGTTTGGGTTTAGTTTTTGGTTTAAGCTAATCTAAATTTATTGGACTGAACCCACATAGATCATGGTCCTAGCTCAAATCAAATTTGGCTAGTCCTGAATCTATTTAAATCCAAATCAAGTCTAATTTTAAATCAATATTTGAAATTGACTAGTCCTTCTAATAGACTTAAACCAAATTGAATCTTATTCAATTGTACTTAACCCAATTGAGATAATTCAATCAATCAAATTGATTAATTAAATCATATACGATTCTCAATCGTTGATCAGCAAACAGATCATTCTAGGAAACTTCTATGCGTGTGACTCTCTAGGTTCGAACCTAAGCCAGTAGCATAGAAACAACTTTCTATACTAATCGATGTGCCCATCTAGCAATGGAACCCAACGTCCGGATAGGTCGAAGAGTTGCCGAGCAAACTCCAAGAACCCTAAGAAACAATTACCGTATAATTCATCCTCTTGACCACAAATGCTAAAGATGGCTTAAGAGCCTGTCAACTCTAAATAGCAAATTCATAAAGTGATTTCAAATTTAGTGATCATGTGACTTTCACATGAAGTGCCTTGGCCAAGGTCTTGCTAAATTGAAACACAAGCATTTCTCCTTTTAACGGGATAGGTCAAATTCCATCTTGATCCACAACTGACTACCACAAGTACTTGACTGCACCCAGTAACCTTTCGTAGCTGATTAGAAATCCAGGTGGTCCGGCACCTAAGTACAATGAGTTGCTTGTAAGCCACTGGTTGTGATCTTCAGGTCTAAAGGATACTTATACCTATATCTTCTCGAATTAACTCTTGACAGTAAGGTATCCAAAAATGAGTCATGTTCGATGAAATGTACTCCTACACTTTCACCTATATGTCATACCAATGTCTCTACACTCCTTGGTTAAGAGGACAACCAACAAATATGATATACAACGTCCTATAATTGATAGTACATGGCCCTGTCATAGTATATCATATGGTCGCAAACCTTTTTGAGGACCTTCAAAGATAAATCCTCTTTATCGTAAAGGAAGATCCTAAGGGCTTCATTACAATCAGGAGTATTAAGAAGATATTCTTGTAATGAATAAACTACCAAATAACTTTATTAATATATCAATTTATATACAATTTACATTAGCACAATCATCAAATGATTGGCTTTAGGATACAATTCCCAACAAACTCCCACTTAGCCTAAAACCACTCATTATAGTATCTAATACCCATCTTCAACTTATAGTTGTCAAACTCCTTGATGCTGAATGCTTTAGTAAATGGGTCAACCTAGGTTTTCCTTTCCATCAATCTTCTAAAGATTTATGTCATCTCGGTCTACAATCTCTCGAATAAGATGAAACCGACGCAGTATGTGCTTGGTGCGCTGATGTGCTCATGGTTCCTTTGCTTGAGCTATGGCACCAGTGCTGTCATTGTACAACAGGACTGATCCATCTATAGAAGGTGTCACTCCAAGCTCGGAGATAAACTTTCGCAGCCACACAGCTTCTTTTGCAGCATCTGATGCAGCGATATACTCTGCCTCGCACACTGAATCTGCCACTGTATGTTGCTTGAAACTTTTTCAGCAAACAACTCCACCATTCAGGATAAACACGAAACATGATATACTTTTGCTATCATCATGATCTGATTGGAAACTGGAATCAGTATATCCAACAAGTTTCAAATCAGACTCTCTATAGACTAACCATTAGTCCTTAGTATTTCTCAAATACTTAAGGATTGTCTTAACAACTTGCCAGTATTTTTTTCCTAGATCAGATTGGTATCTACTCACTACTCCTAGTGAGTATGCCACATCTGGTCTTGTATATGTCATGGTATACATAATCGATCCCACTGCCGAAGCATATAGAATTCGACTCATACGTTCTCTTTCATTAGGAGTTGTCGGACAATCTTCTTAGAAAGATGAATTCCATGGCCTATCAGAAGATAGCCTTTCTTGGAATTCTCCATGCTAAACCTCTTTAGCACTGTGTCAATATACGTAGATTGGGATAAACCAAGCATCCTCTTAGATTTATCTCTATAAATCTTCATCCCTTGGATGTATGATGCTTCTCCCAGATCTTTCATGGAGAATTGTGATGATAACCATGTCTTTATTCCTTGTAATGCAGGGATATCATTCCCGATTAAGAGAATATCATTCACATATAATATAAGAAATACAATAACGGAATCGCTAGCCCATTTATAATGCAAGGTTCTTCTTTATTTTTAATAAAGCCATAAGATTTGATCACTTTATCAAATCGTATGTTCCAACTCCTAGATGATTGCTTAAGTCCATAAATGGACTTCTGTAGCCTGCACACTTTAGACTCATCTTCAGATATAAAACCTTCAGGCTGTATCATATACACATGTTCTTCTAAATCACCATTTAGAAAAGTGGCTTTAACATCCATCTGCCAAATCTCATAATCGAAGTGTGTTGCTATAGCTAGCATAATCCGAATGGATTTCAGCATTGCCACAAGAGAAAATGTTTCGTCATAGTCAATATCATAACGTTGACGATACCCCTTAGCAACCAGACGTGCTTTATAGGTCTCAACCTTTCCGTCTGCACCTCTTTTCCTCTTGAAAACCCACTTACACCCTATGGGTTTTATCCCTTCGGTGGATCAACTAATGTCCATAGATTATTATCCTTCATGGAGTCAAGTTTGGATTTCATGGCCTCAAGCCATTTATTAGAGTCAGTCCTTTGCATAGCATCCATATAGGTGATCGGATCCTTGTTGTTCTCATCGAGTTCAACAGGATCATCATTCTGGACCAAGAAACCTAAGTATCTGTCCGGTTGATGTGGTACTCTACCAGATCGCCTTAATGGTGCATCTAAAATGGGTCTTGAGTTTGATCTAATCAACTCAGATTCTAAGGGTTTACTGGTTTGTGTTGTTCCTTCTACTTGATGAACTTTCTCAAGTTCAATATTAGAGCTATTTATTCCTTCACTAAGGAACTCCTTTTCAAGAAAAATTGCTCTATTACTAATGAACAACTTTTGTTCTTCAGTATTGTAGAAGTAATATCCTTTGGTCTCTTTCGGATAGCCGATAAAAAAATATTTGTCAGATTTGGGTTCAAGTTTGTCTGATTTTGCACGTTTCACATCAGCCGGACACCCCCAGACTCTTAGATAGGTAATAACCGGTTTATGTCCATACCACATCTCATGTGGAGTTTTAGAAACAGACTTACTTGGAACCTTATTAAGAATATGACAAGATTCTAATGCGTATCCCCAAAATGATATTGGCAAGCTCGCAAAACCCATCATGGACCGAACAATGTCTAACAGAGTTCGATTCCTTCTTTCCGACACACCGTTATGCTGCGGTGTTCCAAGAGGAGTCCATTGGGAGAGAATCATTCTCTCTTAAATATGTCACAAATTCATTGGAAAGGTATTCGCCTCCTCGATCTGATCGAAGGGTCTTAATACATTTTTCTGTTTATTTTTCTACTTCTTTATGATATAGTTTGAACATTTCAAACGACTCAGATTTATGTCTCATAAGATAGACATAACCAAACCTAGAAAGGTCGTCTGTAAAAGTAATGAAGTAGTAATATCCACCTTTGGCACAAGTGCTCATTGGTCCACATACATCAGTATGTACTAGACTCAATAGCTCTTTGGCTCTTTCACCTTTTCTAGTAAAAAAATGACTTGGTCATTTTACCAAGAAGACAGGATTCACAGGTAGTTAACGATTCACAATCATCAATCGAAGGATGCTCTCCTGAATTAACATGTTTAATCTATTCTTGTTGATATGACCCAGCCGATGGTGCCAAAGATAAATGTCTGTGACATTAGTTGTTTTAGGGTGCTTACTTGATTTGTACACTACATTTACAGGCTGTGATAATATATAAATATCATTAGATAAATGCCCAGTCATTACAGTGACTCCATTCATAATGATATTCAAAGTAACATCCTTTATTAAAATTTCATAATGACTTTTGGCCAGAAGGCCTACAGAAATTACGTTCAACAAGAATGTTGGGCAAAAATGACAATCATTTAGTATAATGGCATTTCTATTGAAAACTATTTCAAGAACTCCTAATGCCAGAACTAGAACTAATCTTTCATCGCCGACATTAAGGAATCTTTCATTATCCTCAAATCTTCTAGTGACCTGTAGTCCCTGCAATGAATTGCAAATGTTAAAAGGACTCCCGGTATCCAATACCCAGGTCTGATTATCGTATGCAAAAAAATTACAAGGTGTTATCATATAAATTTCTTGTTGAGCAACATCTTGCCCCTTTTTCTTCTTTGGCCTGTTTGGATCAAGTGTGGCAATGTAAAGAGGATAGTTCCTCTTCCAATGCCCTTGCATCTTGCAATGAAAGCATTCAGCTTGACTTTTATCAACTTCTTCTTCTGCATCTGACCACTTATAGATGTCCTAGCATGTTGCACCTTTTTATTATTCTTTTTCTTCTTCCCTTTCCCAAAGGGTTGACGCCCTACCTTAGATCCTTCAACCACATTAACCAAACCCTTAGAGAGCTGGTTATCCTTCTCAAAGTTTTGTAACAATCCCAACAAACCGTGGTAGTTGACTGCAGGCTTTGTCATTCGAAAATAAGTAAGGAAAGGTCGGAAGGATGGAGGCAAGGAATTCAGGATCGCATCTTTTCCCAACTGCTCATGTAAGGGGAAAGCCGAGCTTGCTTAGCAGTTCTATCTTCTCGATCATGTACAATACATGATCAGTGATAAGAGATCCATCCCTCATTCGAGCATTGAAAATAGCACAACTAGTCTTGTGCCTTTCAACATCGTCGAGTGTGCCGAAAGATTCATTCAACGCTTGAATGATTTCTTCTGGCTAAGCATTCTCGAACCGGCGACGAATTCATCGTTCATTGCTGCTAGCATGATACAACGCACGCTAGTTCTATCATTGAGCCACTTCTGATAAGTGTCTCTCTCAGAACTTTGGGTGTTTGCATCATGTATCTTTGGTGCAGGATTATTCAGAATATATAGAGTCCTCTCATGCTCAAGGACGATCTTAAGTTTTCTGAACCAGCTATTGAAATTGGAATCATTCAACTTATCACTATCCAATAGGGACCTTAATGATAAATTAGTGGCCATGTTCTGCATAAGAAAAACTAAAGTTTATTAGTATATAAATTGATTCAGTCTAAAGACTTGACTTTAGTCTAAAAATTCTTCCATAATTTTGTTCAAATTGGCAGCCTCTACACCCAATTCGAAGAATTATTCTTAATTCTTTAGCGGGCACTAAGATCTACATAAACTACATACAGACCCAAGTGAAGCTTGGCTAACCCATATGCATCTAAGAGTAGGTTCGAAACCAATTGTTTCCCCAAACAATTCTTAGTGTTCAATTTTGCCCCATATACCTCTTCAGCAGGTATGAAGTGCCTCCACTGAAAGTTCTGGTTAGGTCCAACCATTAAATGATATAATTAGTGTAACCTATCAATAGACAACCAAGCCCGAGTAAAGCTCAGCTCACCTGACTGTCTATGTAATGTTACGCTGACTTATCATGTAATGATAATTTCGATGGTTGACAAGCACCAGGCATGGAGTGCCTCCAATGATTATCAAGACATCGGACTCATTATCACCCACCTTAATGGGAGGCTATGATTTAGTTATCATATAACTATTTCATTTTAAGGACCTAATAATTTTAGAGGATTTAATAATCCATAGATAAATTAACTAATCAAGTTCTCCCACTGAATCTATGAAATTGGTAGAATGAAATAAGATTAAGTCAGGTTAAGTGACACCTAAATCAGTCAGACTGATTTTCTTACAGGCATGGGTCAACCCAAATCAGGTAAATAATCTGAATCATAAATGGTTCACCACATTGACCAGGTGAGTGAGATCGATGGGAGGGATATGATATTAACTCGTTAAAGACGCATCAATACGTAGCTCCCAATTAAAAACCATTCGATCGTTGATCCTAGAGCAACTTGCCAACTCACCTTGACATCATATGGTTAACCAATTCTGATTTGACCATCTAAGAGATTCATGCTCAACCACGGAGCCTAATCTACTTCCATTTGGTTTAATCAAAGAGAAGGACATGATCAACTACAACTATTGTTTGATTTAGAGAATTCTTAACCTAATCTAATTAGATTTGATCAAATACTCTTATAGTCCAGTTGATTTAAACCTTAGGGTCTAACCCTTTATGGACCCGATTTAGCTAACCCAAAGGATTAAATATATTTCATGTTTACATGTCATATATTTCAATCAAGCATCACATGTATTATGTTACTACTCATAATTCCTATATTTAGATAATATCTAAAGAGATTATGAATTAATATTTGACATTCAAATTAGACTCTCATAAATATTTTATGTTTCATAACATAGACATTATGCCATCATATATCATATCTATGTTTTATACTAAACATGCAAATATCATGTTTTATACAACATCAATATGTATCAAATATAAAACATATTTTGAGAGTGTGTGTAATCAGTATTTTGAAGCCAAAGATCAATTTAAATTATCATGAAAATATGTCACAAAATACCTCGTTGAATGGGTAATTTAGATTTTCAATCCATCTATGACCGAATAGACCTGTGATTTGTTTTAGCCTTGATTACACAATTAATAGGAGCATTAATTTACATGCAATAAATTAGATCAATATGAAACCATTGCGCTGATACCATTTGTAGGGAGAAACAATCTTCGAGGCATGCATGTTTTAAATTATTGATAACAATTATCAATGTGAAAATTTAAAGATTACATACTAATCTATCTAACATGCATCAAGATCATATCTTTGCCTTATATATAGGATCGATTGATCCAAAATATGCATATAAATAAAACTATCAAGATCATGTCTTGATCTTCAAGGCAAGAAGTCATACTTCTTATCTTGAAGCATGCCTTTAGATCTAGGGATCATATCACTTACCTTGAAGGCAATTGGTAAATCCCTTTTGCTCTGCAGTCGTTCAATCATTCGGCCTCTAGTATCGTCCACGCGAAGTCCCGAATGATCGGATTCCCAGGAGTGCTAGCTCGCAGAAAACGACTTTGCTGATCTTGAATCCTCCACTTGAATTCTTCTTCTAGGATCCTCCACACTTCCCTTAGCACCAGAATCACCAGGTTTTTCTATTCTAATTCTTTAGAAAATCAATTCACGACATATCATGTGTTGTTTTTTCTCTTCTATGTATCTGGTGAGGGATGTACTCTATTTATAGTCTCTTTTTAGCTAGCCCATTAAATTCTAACATTTAGAATTCGCCGTTGGCGAAAACCAAAGAGATGCCGAACATAGCGCTTGGTTAATTTCGACGTTCGGTAAAAAATCAAAAAGTCATCGAACCGTAGCACTTGGTTAATTCCGACATTCGGTAAAAACCAAAGAGTCGTCGAACCGTAGCGCTTGGTTAATTCCGACATTCGATAAAAACCAAAGAGTCGTCGAACGTAGCGCTTGGTTAATACAAAGAGGCGCATTTATTCCATATAAATTATAACACTTTAGAATTCCGACGGAATTGTTTAGAGAAGATTAATGCAAGACATTAAATTCTATAATTTAATCTTTCAGACTTATGTGAGAGGTTTGGGTTTGGTTTTTGGTTTAAGCTAATCTGAATTTATTGGACTGAACCCACATAGATCATGGTCCTAGCCCAAATCAAATTTGGCTAGTCCTGAATCTATTTAAATCCAAATCAAGTCTAATTTTAAATCAATATTTGAAATTGACTAGTCCTTCTAATAGACTTAAACCAAATTGAATCTTATTCAATTGTACTTAACCCAATTGAGATAATTCAATCAATCAGATTGATTAATTAAATCATATACGATTCTCAATCGTTGATCAGCAAACAGATCATCCTAGGAAACTTCTATGCGTGTGACTCTCTAGGTTCGAACCTAAGCCGGTAGCATAGAAACAACTTTCTATACTAATCGATGTGCCTATCTAGCAATGGAACCCGACGTTCGGATAGGTCGAAGAGTTGCCGAGCAAACTCCAAGAACCCTAAGAAACAGTTACCGTATAATTCATCCTCTTGACCACAAATGATAAGGATGGCTTAAGAGCATGTCAACTCTAAATAGCAAATCCATAAAGTGATTTCAATTTAGTGATTATGTGACTTTCATATGAAGTGGCTTGGCTAAGGTCATGCTAAATTGAAACACAAGCATTTCTCCTTTTAACGGGATAGGTCAAATTCCATCTTGATCCATAACTGACTACCACAAGTACTTGACTGCACCCAGTAACCTTTCGTAGCTGGATTAGAAATCCAGGTGGTCCGGCACCTAAGTACAATGAGTTGCTTGTAAGCTGCTGGTTGTGATCTTCAGGTCTGAAGGATACTTATACCTATATCTTCTCGGATTAACTCTTGACAGTAGAGTATCCGGAAATGAGTCACGTTCGGTGAAATGTACTCCTACACTTTCACCTGTATCATACCAGTGTCTCTACACTCCTTGGTTAAGAGGACAACCAACAAATATGATATACAACGTCCTATAATTGATAGTACTATGGCCCTGTCATAGTATATCATATGGTCGCGAACCTTTTTGAGGACCTTCAAAGATAAATCCTCCTTTATCGTGAAGGAAGATCCTAAGGGCTTCATTACAATCAGGAGTATTAAGAAGATGTTCTTGTAATGAAAAAACTGCCAAATAACTTTTATTAATATATCAATTTATATACAATTTATATTAACACAATAATCAAATGATTGGCTTTAGGATACAATTCCCAATAGCTAAGTGATTAAGGGATCTTCTATTAGAAATCCCATTGGTTTGTGAGAATATTTCAATAGTATCAATACATTGTGATAACCAAGCCACTTTAGCCAGAGTATACAGCGAAGTGTACAATGAGAAGTCTAGACACATTAGTCTAAGACACGAGTATGTAAGGAAATTAATTAACGATGGAATAATTTCTCACTTTTGTGCGATCAAGCTATAATCTAGCTGATCCACTTACTAAACCTCTTATAAGAGATTTAGTGAAGATGACTTCCAAAGGGATGGGTCTAAAACTCCTTGAGTAAAAGTCCACCAATGATGGCAACCCAACCTAATACTAGGAAATGACTAGTCATAGGTTCAATGAGTACCAACAAGTCATTGATAGCTGTACTTAGTGTATAGTGCTGACTGTTACAAGTTGGAGGGTTGAATTTTTTAAACTCTTAATGAAGTTCAGTCATATGGACAAGTATCTGTTGTAACATAGATACTGAAAGAACTTTACCTATGTGAACCTTGAGATGATGCCGTCTCAAGTGAGAGTTGGAGTTTCTCTCATGAAAAGGTTCATGAAACAGGATAAGCACATGACCATAAATTGTGCTAAGAGTGTGGAGTAGACAAGAAACACTAAGGAGTGTGTGTACAGTATCATCGGTTTTGACATAAGGAATAACTGGTTCAAAGCGTTTATGCTACCTGAAATTTTGTTAAAGCTTTGTGGTATTTTTACTAAGGTTAGGTTCAAATCGAAAGATACCTAATTGTATTAATGCTCCTTGTCCTTAATTTTAAATGTGGACTTAGTTTATTTTAAACAAGTGGGGGATTATTGAGATTTTATTTAAATAAACTAAGTAGGTGTTTGTTGATGTGTTTAGGGAATAGTCGCGGACTCTTCCATAGCAATTCTCACTTCAGAAGACGAAGCGGTGCAATGCTTCGATTCAAACTTTTGCCCATTGCAAGTTCTGCCTCGGATATGTTGCGAAGAGATACGACTGATATGTTGCTTAAGACACGACTCTCCGAGAATCCATGCATTCCAGGCATCAGTGCTGCGGCTCTCAACCTCTATAAATACACATACAAATCAAACCATAAGATAGATCAATTCTTGCCTACAATCGAGTTTTCATTAGTGCTTTGGTGCAAACTCGATTAAAGGCTTGTCGTATCCTGTGGCATATTTGTTATTCATCCATAGAGCATTCTAGAAGGTACAAATAACGCTTAAGGAAAGCGTTTTGTACATGATTCAAACTGATGGTGTTATTGATTATCTTTATCTTCATCTCTCTTGGTCCTATCCTTATCTATATCTAGACTTTTCTTTTTCAAATTCATCAACATTGACATGGTCGTGTTATCTCTCAGTGGTTCCATATGTAAGTTTGTAACCGGGGTCAGTATGATAATTAAGGTATGCATACAGTAACAGGTCCTGACTTATATATTTATACCAACATATCTGTCCTAGCTTGCTAGGCCCATTGCATTTCAATCAAATTGAAATAATTGGTAAATTGGTTATATCTCTTCTTGAATTAAAGAAACAAGCAATTCCATCATAGACTGCTTGATGTCAATAAGATAACTTTTAAATTTTAGATTTAGGATTCTAGAATCACCTCCTTTTTTTCAAGAATAACGTTTGTAGCAACGCTCCATGGTCACAATATTCAATCACCCAGATATGTAGGTTCAATATGAGAATGTGACATGGAACAACTGAGGCCTATTGCATGTGTTCAACTTGCACCATGTAGGTCATCTGGACTGGTGAACAAGAATGGTGTTTGTATATGCATTTGACTTGAGACAAACGAGGTCCATATATTAATGTGTGTTTTTGTGTGAGAGGGGGCATGGGGCAGCTACTCAAAAGCATTTCTGTGCGCAATTCTACCACAACAACCTAAGTCCAACGCACCAATAAATGACCTGGATATGCAAACATTTTGACAACATGAATGTGACGTCACGGGGGTTTACTTGCCGATTCAATTAACTTGTTTTTTTTTTTGGGATACAAAAACGGACGATCACACTAACCTAGTACGAGTCAACCCAGAAAGATCCGAATACAAAATTTGCTGTAAAATAGATGGACAGGGATCGCTCGGCTTCAAAAACCACGATCCATCATGCTGGGCCACAAAGGATGCTACCCAGTCCGCCGCCGAATTAGCTTCACGATAAATATGGCGAATCCGGGTACAGTCGACCTTGGAAAGGATGGAACGAATGTCCGTCAGAAGCGGGTTTGTAGGATCAGAATGGCAGTTCTCCTTCTGCAACCAAGAAATAACCGCCAGGGAATCACCCTCAATGACAATCCTATGGGCCTGAAGATTCCTGACAGCATAAGAAATGCCCGCCCAGGCCGCATAAAGCTCAGACATCAGGACGGAGGAGTCAATAGATCCAAAGCCTCCCGCTCCCAAAAGCTCACCCTGAGAGTCACGGACAAGGAACCCAGATCCAGCCGCTCTGCCACGAACACTACCATCAAAATTGATTTTGACGAACCCTGGGGGAGGGGGATCCCAGGAGATGAACACCGCATGGCGGTTCGCTACCGAAGCAGCAGGGGATCCCCAGAGACCAGAGACATCAGAACCAACCCGGGCACAGTCCATGAGCAAAGAACTGATTTTTCTCATAATTCTGAAGGAAGACACAGAGTCATCCGTAAAAAGAATCTGGTTTCTCGATAACCATATATGATAAGCCGTGGCAATCCAACAGCTGCACCTCTGCGGAGAAGCTCTACGAATATCCAGGAAGAACGAAGAGCGAGGAGAATCCTGAACGTCCCTCCTAACAGAATAACCAACCCTCTGCCATATGCAACTCACCCTGGGGCAGGTAAAGATAGCATGATCTGAAGATTCGTCCTCCTCCCTACATAACGGACAACACGGATGAATCTCCAGACCTCTTCTAGAAAGAAGAAGACAAGTGGGAAGGCAATCCCATAGAAGCTTCCACATAAATAGCTGCACTCTGGGGAGGGTGGGAAGCTTCCAAATCCACTCAGCATCCATCGAACGCTGGGACCCCGGCCTAAAAATCATCATCAAATCCTTGATTGGCGCCCTAGAGAGACAAGATTTTTGCCAAAGTCTGGAGTCAGATATGCACCCTAGGATAATGGGCATCGAGAGAATACGTCTAGAAAGCTCCAACCCAAAAAATCGAGTCACAGAAGGGATATGCCAGGCAGGGGGATCAGAAGAAATCAAATCCTTAACCCGAAGGTTATAAGGGATGTCAATGCTTATAAAAGAGGGCCATCGTGAGAGAGGAATATCTGAAAACCAAGTATCCTGAATAACATCTATAGATGATCCATCTCCCATCATACACGTAACATTACCCCTGATTGCCTGACCAAATCTGCAAACTTCCTTCCAAAAGGAGGAGCAACCACGTGGAGGCCTGATATAAGAATCCGACACCCAGCCACCATACCTAGCACGCATAATAGTACTCCAGAGACAATGCGGCTCCAGAAGGAATCTAGACGCATGTCTGGCAAGGAGGGCATCCCTTCTAACTATCAGAGACTGGATCCCAAGACCGCCGTCTTGGATAGGCATGCAAACTGTGTCCCACGATAAAAGATGCATACCATGACCTTCTTGCGTAGAAGCCCACAGAAAATCACGAAAATTTCTCTCAATCCTCTTAAGGCAAGTAATAGGAATAATAGAATTAGACAGAAGATACATGGGAAGGGAGGAGAGAACCGAGCGTATAATAATAATCCTAGCCATCATCGAAAGGCCAGTAACCTGCCACCCCTCCATACGCTGATGAATCCTCCTCTCAAGCTCGAAGAAATCAGAACAACGGGGACGTCTTCCTGTGATAGGAATCCCCAAATACATCAATCTGTCTGCCTGAGTAGAGACTCCTGATAAAGAAATAATAGCTTCCCTGATAGCTCTAAGAGTCTTTGGGCTGAAACATAAAGTGGATTTTTGAAAATTAACCTTCTGGCCTGAAGCCTGACAATATCTCTGGATAATAGAATAGAAAGACGACGCATTAGCAATAGAAGCCTGGCCCAGGAGAATGCAATCATCCGCAAACAGGAGATGGGACACCAAGGGGCCCTCCGCACCAGCCAAATAAGGGACAATACTCCGATCTCTCTGCGCCTGATGGAAAGCCCGAGACAGATCATCCACAGCTAGAATAAACAACAACGGGGACAAAGGGCAACCTGGCGGATCCCCACAGTAGAGTGAAAGAATCTGGTCGGACTACCATTAATAATAATAGAGAAGGACGACGTCTGAATGCATGCCATAACCCACTCAATGAACAAGTCATCAACTCCAAACTCTGTAAGAGAGCGACACAAAAAGGCCCAATTCAATCTGTCATAGGCTCTCTCCATATCAAGTTTAACTGCCATAAGACTTCTCGTGGCCGAAGCTCTCTGCAGATCAAACATAAATTCCTGGGCAATGAGAATATTATCTGAAATAGAACGTCCTCTAATAAACGCCCCTTGTTCAGCAGAAATTAGACGAGGGATCACCAGAGCAAGCCTACGAGCCAAAAGCCGAGCACAGACCTTATAGAGCGTAGTGCATAGACTAATGGGCCGAAAATGCTGAGGAAGGGAGGCATTAGGACGCTTAGGCACCAGAGAAATAAAGGTCTGATTCCATTCCGCTGGAATTTGTTTAGCCAGGAAAACAGACTGAATTGCCAAAACCACCTCCTGACCCACAATGTCCTAATACTGACGATAAAAGAAAGGCGGAAACCCATCAGGCCCAGGGGCCTTATTCGGGCCAAGGTCCCAAAGGGCCGCCCTAATCTCGTCCGCAGAAATTGCTCTGGCCAACATACTGTTATCTACAGAAGAGACCTTCATAGAATCAGAAACTGGAGTAACTGGCCCTCCCGCACCAGAAGAATCAGTCCATCTAGACTGGAAAAAGTGAAGAATCATCTCCCTAATAGATTGGGTATCCTCCTGAGAATTCCCTCATCATCAACTAATCTTCGAATCCTATTGGCAGCACGCCGCTTCAAGGTAGCCTGATGGAAAATCTGGTATTACGATCTCCATCACAAATCCACTGGGCCCTGGATCGCTGCCACCAATAAACCTCCTGCTGACGAAGAAGAGAGTGATGCTGAGCAAGCTTATCCCGAAGAGAAGAGAGGTCAGAGGCCTGCAAACATCCCTCCTGATCTTCCTTAGCCTGAAGAGCGCTAATATCACTTTCAGTCTGTTCAATATGTCTAACCAAATCCCCCAACTCCACTCTACTCCATCTGGATAATCTATGCCTGGTTATCTTCAGACGGCGAGATAAACGATAAACTGCATTTCCCCTGACCGGGAGATGCCAGATGTGATGAATAATAGCACGAGCAGCTGAATGGCCAGACCAAAACTGCTCAAATCTGAACTGCTTGCGCTGATACTGAACAGTATCCGTGGAAATCAAGATAGGGCAGTGATCAGAAGCAATACGAGGAAGATGAGAGACTGTAACCGCAGGGAACAAATGAAGCCACTGAGCTGAAGCCATTGCTCTATCCAGCCTCTCCCAAACACGAGCTGAACCCTGCCGATTATTACACCAGGTGAATTGGGGACCAGAGTATCCCAAATCCATCAATCCCGAAGAATCAATGAAAGATCTGAATTCAGTTATGTCAACAGAGCCAGTAACTCATCTTCCCCTCTTTTCTCACTAGGCTCCGTAATGCAATTGAAATCCCCAGCAATAACAGACGGAATACCTTGGTCAAGAAGGGATCGGAGTTCAGACCAGAGAATCCTTCTCTCCCTATAGTCCGTACTGGCATAGACATCCGATAATAACCAAGGCTCAGAAGCTTCTTCAGAGACAATCATGCTTATCTGCTGATTACACTGATGGAAAGCATCAATCGTAACCGCAGTGGAACGCCAAAGAGCCAACATACCTTCAGACAACCCTTCAGCCTCCACGGCATACGAGGACCATGAACGGGCCACCTGCTTATGAAACCGAGCCAGATTCTCACTCGATAGTCTCGTTTCCAAAAGGACACATATATCAAACTTATGCAGCTGCAATAATCTTCCAAAAGAGGAACGAAAGGAAGGCTTACGAGCACCTCTTACATTCCACAGAAGGATCTTCATTTACAGACTGGGAGAAGCTAGGACCCCTCCATGGTCCTCCGACATAATGCTATCAGCAATACCCCCTGCCAACGGAGGGCAAACCTCAGACTGAGGATCTGAACAGCCCCGAGACCCATCCATCTCCTCAGGAGAACCAATTGAAACAGAGCTAGGACCCTGACCTACAGGACTTCCGTCAAACACAATCGCCATAGGCCCAGAACCTTGGATAGTCTGCCCCCTAGGTCGATCAGAATCACCAGTCTGGCCGGGAGGGGTAGGTCAAGACCGACTCGAGAAGAATCAGCGACCCCCCCTTTTTTAATTACTGAGGCCTTTCCTTTACCCTTCCGGGGAGCCGATTTAGGAAACGACCTTGGAGACATTGACACCTCCGGCCTGGCCCGCTTCAAGGAACCCGGGAACCCGTCCCTACAGTCCATATGGCCTTCATCTCCCACCTCCAAATCAAGAGAGGAGAATGGATTAGAAATCAGCACCACATTGTTCAGAGAAGGCTCACTGGCACAGACTTTGTTAACTGTCTTCTGCTTCAGAGCATTTTGTTTCAATACGGCACCCCAGGCTCTGCATCAGTCTTCAACGAAACAGGGGAAATCTTCTTCCCCGGCTGACTCGCTGCAGCTCCAGAGCCACCAGCGGACACCTTGGAAAAGGATGCCTGCCTACGAGCCACCTTCACCGGAGATTTCCAGCCGTCTTGACTGCCCTCAGACCTTGGGCGAAGCCCGACCACAGAAGAAGGTGAAGGTGAGGCGAAGGCTGCAGATGACACAGACACATTCGAACGAGAGCTTCCCCTACCGTCAGTCTGAGAACCCGGAGCTCCTCTCCTCTGTCTCACTGCAGCAAGCCATGGACCAAAAACGGTATCTGAAGCCTCAACCTCCTCAGCCGACGGGAGCGAGCAGGGACCTCCCAAATGGATCGAGCCGCAGCTCCAGCAAAGGCCTTGAAGGTTCTCGTAAGAGAACTGTTGCCAAAACCTCTGATTGAAGCCTTGCACTCGAGCTCCAGGACAAAGAGGCCGAGATAGATCAATCCTCATGCAAACCCTCCTCCTCTGTTTCTCGCCATGGTAGCAGCATCGGGACAGACGTAATCCCCCACCATTGCCAGAATTGGTTTGAGAAACTCAGCTTTCCAGAACTCCAGGGGGAGGTTCGGCAGCCGGACCCAGATCAACGCCGACGGGATTGAGTCCACTGCCGGAGCAAAATCCGGCCTCCAACCCTCGATGCCAATCACCTGACCATTGATTACCCACGGCCTTTGCAATACTAACTCCCGAGCTTCGGGAGATTCGAAGCGGAATACATGGCACCGGAATGCCATGCTTGTCGGGACGATGTCTCCAGTAGCTCCGGCGCGCCTGAATTCTCTGAGAAAAGCATCCGCCGGAACCCATCGATGGTATGAACGAGCTATGACAGCATTCTTCATCCACCCAGCAACCTCCTCAGCAAGCTCCGCAGCTGGGAGGGTCACCACCTCCGGGAAGGCTGCCTCCAATCTCGCCACAGTGGCCGGCGACGGAGAAGAAGACACCCAACTGAACCCTCTTTCCGCCGTTGTCCTGCCGGAAGCCCGGCCTGCTTCAGCTGCATCCGAAGCCATAGGAAGAGCGGAAATGACAGAAAGGTGCAGCTAGCCAACGGCGAAGACTCGACGACGACGATCGCCGGAAGATCGGGGACGAAACAGCGAGAAGCACGAATCTTAAAGCAAAGAAGACGGATAGAACTGGAGCTTAGGCTGCACGATTCTTAAAGCATGATAGATAATGTTGAGGAGTTTTTTTCTTATGGCTTTAATAATTAACTTGTTAGTAGATCAAAACTATATAATCTAAAAATTTAATAAAAAAAAAATTAATATTAGATAAATTAAATCATAGCATATAACATTTTTTTATTCAATATGAAATTATTTTTAGGATATCATAATTCTTTTTCCTTCTAATTTGACATCCTAATTGCACAGCATAAGTAGGGTCTGCTCTATACCATTCGTAATGCTTCAAACCTATTTGTTAACCTAATTAACTTCGTTAGTGGATCAAAATTATATGATTCAAAAATTTAAATAAAAATTAATTGATAACAATAAATTTGAATTATAAACATATAATCCATTACTTTTTCATACAAAAAATTATTTTTAGATATTACAACAAAGATGCATTTTTAATATTTACCGGTGAAGTAGCAAGGCAAACAAATGGTTATTGAAACTTATTTGCATATATAATGTCAACTTCAACTTGTGAAACTAAAATTGGCTTTGAGATAGTTACAGCTAGATACCAACGTCCGTTTACGCTAGCGAAACTGCAGTGCATCATTCAACTGCTATAACTGGGAGCAGTAGTTGATACTGCGGACTACATGAATTAATCCACTGATCGCATGCTGAATACTTCGCTTAACGCTGTTTTCAAAGGTTCAAAACGTCCATGTCTACATGACCAACTCTTGAATCTTGATCCAAAAGCTTTAGGGCCATTTGGTAGCCAGTTTGGATTAAATATTTTATTTTTTAAAAAATATTTAATTCATAGCATGAAAAATGTATTTGATCGAATCATTTTTAAAAATATTTTTTAAAATGATCCTAAAATCCTGAATAAATCTGAAAAATATTGGAGCGATATTTTTTTCTAATTTATCTTAGATGTTATCCAGATTTTTGTCTTTTCTTTTCAGAACATTCAAAACTTATGAATTTTAGTTTTTACTATTTTTAAATTCAAAAATAGTTTTCAAAAATACTAACCAAACATATTCTTAAATACTAAAAATTAACCGAATATAACTAAAATTTTTGAATACAATTCATATTTTTCAAAATAGTATTCTGGATCACAAACCAAATAAGACCTTAAATTTTAAAAAAGTCTTTGTACGTCCCTGGTGCAGTATGGATTGCATCGGGCGCAGTGATTTGTTCGTGCACAAGCCTTCGTCGAAAGATTTGTTCATGAGTTTTGTATTGCTAATGTACAAATGAATTATCACACTCTCCATGCAGATCATGCTCCAAGGAAACGATTTAAGGCTTTTCCTTAAATTTTTGTCCGACAAGCTGGCTGCAGTGGCCCACAATGATTGCGTGAGAAAAATTCCAAGCATTTCGGAAACAAATTTTAGTCCTTCCTTTGACATCTAGCAGAATTGTCTAAACAAATGCTGGTAACGTACATCTACCAGAATTGTCTAAAGAAATGCTGATAACGTGCTAACAAAATCAAATTAGTGACAAAGATGTAAATAAAATAAACTGGTTGATCAATAACCTTATTGACAAGGCCTCCGAGATCGACCGCCGGCGGGAACGAGAAGCCTTAACCTTACAAGGAAGAAGCCGAAGAAGAATATGGTTAAAAAAGAACGAACACCGGAGACCGTGGCTTTCGCGAACTACGTTTCGCGCGGAGGGGATTACTGCATTACAAAATTATCCAAGGTTCCGTCGATGTGTCTTAAATTTTTTTTAGGTCCCTTGGTCAGACACATCTGCAGCGTATTTTAAAATAAAAATTACATATAGATCCCTAATTGAAGATATTAATACATAACAGTGCCTTAGTTACAAGCGTCATTTAAAGACGTGCAGAATTTCTGCTGTTTTCATAAGAAACTGATAATTTACAGGTCCCTATAATAACTAATTAGTCTGGAAATGATATGGAAAAATTATTTTATTGGTTTCTTAGTGGATCTTTAATAATTTTTCGGGTTTTTGGCATCTCTAAGAAATATGTTCAATGGAAAAATGTTTCTAGGTTGTCAGTCGGAACTTTCTAGTTATTTACATGTTTTAAAGGTGCAACTTTCATGTGAATTTGCTTACCCTATGCGAAATTATATATCGAACGTTCGCAGTATATGATCGCACAAGATAAACACTCTTCTCTAAGTTTCCTTCAGCGGTCCTGGGTTTAAGTTAGGCCGACTTGAGCTCCGGGTTGGGCTTTTGGAGCGAATTAAAGTTTCACTTTGTTTTATCACCTAAGGCCGTCTTTTGTTTGTAAATAGGGTCCAAAGCCCGACTTTTAACCGGAGAGGCCCGTCTTATCGTAAATCACAGCGGAAGAGATATCCCCCATGCAGCATTAATTATGTATCATCAATTTGTGCTTTAGGTAGTATTTAAAATAGGGGATAAGAGGGGATATCCCTTAGATATCCCCTCTTATTCCCAAAAGCCATAACTATAAGGTAGTGTTTGATAGAAAAAATGTTATCCATAGATAAGTGTACAGGATAGAGTTTATCCCCTGGTTATCCCTAGGGATATCCCTTGGCTATCCCATTGATCATATCAAATGCAAAAAGGTAAATCCATAGGATAACTTTTTTTACTCTTATTTGGAGGGATAACCAGCTATTCCTGCATTTTCTAAGGAATAAATTGAGGGGATATCCCATGGTTAACCATGGTTAACCATGGATTATCCTTTGGTTAACTTTATTCCCAGCTATCCCTTATAGTTATGGCTTTTGGGAATAAGAAGGGATATCCCCGGGATATCCCCTCTTATCCCCTATTTCAAACACTACCTAAGGGATAGCAGAAAATAAAGTTAACCAAAGGGATAATCCATGGTTAACCATGGTTAACCATGGGATATCCCCTCAATTTATTCCCTAGAGAATGCAGGAATAGCTGGTTATCCCTCCAAATAAGAGTAAAAAAAGGTTATCCTATGGATTTATCTTTTTGCATTTGATATGATCAATGGAATAGCCAAGGAATATCCCTAGAGATAGCCAGGGGATAAACTCTATCCCGTACACTTATCCATGGATAATATTTTTTCTATCAAACACTACCTTAAGGTACACCAAGCCCGAGGCCATAGCCACGGACAGCTACGCTAGCCGAATCCATCCTCCCCTTCTGTGGCCAGAGCCCTTCTAGCCTCCCGCTGAATTCGTTCGCCATCCATCCCCTTCCCCGGCGAAGACTAGTAGAAAAGATATCGTATCAAAAAAAAATTATCAAGGCAAAGAAAATTAAATGGTTAGACGAGAGGGTGGTGAGAAGGACGCGCATTGGGGTCTAGCGGCGAGGCACTGCGCCTCATGCAAAAGCTCGCCAGCGCTCCTCTATTGCCGCGCCGACTGGGCTGTTGGGTTTGGGCTTCCTTCCTATATGGAAAAAAGGCCCAAATATGTAAGCTCATTTTGTGTCACACTTATCTAAGTGGTAAGTCGTAAGAATCCCTAATTAGTGATGAGTCTGATTAGGTAAGAGTCTATCTTGGTAAGAATCCCTAATCATTGGTAAATCTGATTAGGTGAGAATCCAACTTTGTAAGAATCCCTAATCAGTGGTGAGTCTGATTAGGTGAGAATCCAACTTGGTAAGAATCCTTAATCAGTGGTGAGTCTATTAGGGTAATATTATGGTTAATTTTTGAAAAAGAGAGAAGAGAGCCGCCATTCGAGAGAGAGAAAAAGAAGAAAAAGCCTTTCCCACACATACTCAGAGAAGCTACCATAAAATCGCTACAATAAATTCGTTCACCGTTGGATCGGGCTAAAATTTTGACAGCAGGTTTGAGACATCTGGTTCTTCATTTTGAACGGTTAGATCAATGAAACAAGGTCTGAGATACAAGAAACTCAAGTCAAACAGTAGCTCCATTTTGGGGGTTTGTTAAACTTCTTGGTTCTCTATTGTAAGCTTCTTAGCTTTATTGTTTGGTTGGCTATGAGCACTCATTTGTGTTCTTGTTTGAGACTCTCTTATACCCTTATTTGATCATAGTGGAGCTATTTCTTGGGTATGGACGACCCATGGTTTTTACCCTTGCTTTGAGGGGTTTTCCACGTTAAAAAATCTTGGTGTCTCTTGTGTGTTTGTGATATTCAATTGCTGCCACATATTTTTGTTATTGCTCCTCACAGATTCTTGCAAGTTGGAGGAACATATCTCCACTGCATATTGTGATTTGTTACCACTATATTGTTGTTTCCCCATCAGAGTGGTATCAGAGCTCTTTGGTTTGGAGCTATTTGACTTGCTTGAATGATGGAGGCAAATACAAATAAGATAGTTTGTTTGAATGACAATGATTATCATTTGTGGAAGGGCAAAATGAAGGATTTGCTATTTGTGAAGAATTTGCATCTTCCTGTGTTTGCTACTAAGAAGCCGGATTCCAAGTCTGATGAGGAATGAGAATTTGAACATCAGCAGGTTTATGGTTTTATTCGGCAGAATGTAGAAGATAATGTTTATAATCACATTGCTAATGAGACACATGCTAGAGCCTTGTGGGAGAAGATTGAATCATTATATGCCTCTAAATCAGGAAATAATAAATTATATTTGTTGAATTCTCTGATGAATTTGAGGTATAAGGAGAGGACTTCTATTTTAGATCACTTGAATAAATTTCAAGGGCTCCTAGATCAATTGTCAGGAATGGGTATCAAGTTTGATGATGAAGTGTTGGGACTATGGCTACTGAATACTTTACCAGAGTCTTGGAAGACATTTCGGGTTTCAATTACAAACTCAGCCCCTAATGGTATTGTTACTTTGCAAATGGCAAAGGGAATGAGGAGATGAGAAGGAAGGCACAGGGTACTTCATCTCAGTCCGAGGTGCTTGTCACTAAAAATAGAGGGAGAAGTCAGAGAAAAGAACCAAAGGATGGTAGAGAGAAGAGCAGAAGCAAGTCCAAGTCAAGATACAAGAATATGGAGTGCCATTATTGTCACAAAACAGGGCACATACAGAAGAATTGTTTTCTAAGGAAAAGGGAGAATAAAAGCAAGAAGGGTAAGCAGAAAGAGAAAGATCATGATGATGATGATGATCGTGTTACCACTGCTACCGGTGATGATCTTATTATTCTTCGTGACCATGAGTCAGTTAATCTTGTATCGGATGAGAGCATGTGGATAATTGATAGTGGTGCTACACTGCATATTATACCAAGGAAGGAGTTCTTCGCGTCTTACACTTCTGGTGACTTTGGAGTGTTAAAGATGGGTAATGATGGTGTGTATAAGGTGATTGGTATTGGTGATGTTTGCTTGCAAACCAACATGAGAATGTTGCTACTACTTCGAGGAGTCAAACATGCTCCGGATGTTCGCTTTAATTTGATTTCTGTGCAGATGCTTGATGATAGTGGTTATGATAATCACTTTAGTTTTAGAATGTGGAAACTCACCAAAGGTAACTTGGTTATGGCTAGAGGGGAGAAAATTTCTAAACTGTATTGGACAAAAGCTTTGGTTGCTAAAGATAGTGTGAATGTCATGGATATGGAGGCATCTTTGTGGCACCGAAGGCTTAGTCATATCAGTAAAAAAGGGCTGAACTACTTAGCTAAAAAGGATGTGCTTCTAGGATTAAAGAGTGCAAAGTTGGAGAAGTGTTCTCATTGCATGGCTGATAAACAAAACAGAGTATCCTTTAAGAAGCATCCTCCCTCAAGGAAGTCAGAGTTGCTTGAATTGGTGCATTCTGATGTTTGTGGTCCATTGAAGATAAAATCCTTTAGTGGTGCATTTTATTTTGTTACCTTTATTGATGATTGTTCCAGGAAACTATGGGTCTATGCATTGAAGACAAAAGACCAGGTGTTGGAGAAGTTCAAACAGTTTCAGGCTTTAGTTGAGAGGCAGTCAGGCAAGAAGCTGAAATTATTCGTACTGACAATGGTGGTGAGTATTGTGGACCCTTTGATGTCTATTGCAAGCAGCAGGGTATTGCACATGAAAAGACTCCTCCTAAAACTCCTCAGCTGAATGGTTTAGCAGAAAGGATGAATAGGACATTGATTGAAAGAGTTAGGTGTATGCTCTCTGAAGTAAAATTTGCCCAAACACTTTTGGGGTGAGGCACTGTACACGGCAGTGCATGTTATTAATCTTAGTCCTACAATTGCTTTGGACAGTGAGGCGCCAGACAAAATTTGGTTTGGCAAGAATGCCATATATGATCATTTGCGAGTCTTTAGTTGCAAGGCATTTGTGCATGTTCCAAAGGATGAGAGATCCAAGTTGGATGCTAAGATGAGACAGTGCATCTTTATAGGTTGTGGTCAAGATGAATTTAGTTACAGGTTTTATGATCCTATTGAGAAAAAGCTTATTAAAAGTCATGATGTCGAGTTCATGGAAGACCAAACCATTGAAGACATTGATAAGGTGGGGAAGACTATACCCGAAAAAGGTAATAAGCTGATTGATGTTGATCCATTTCGGTTGTTTGCTCACAATCTGGATAATGCTAAGAGTAGTGTTTAACAAGATGAGCAACATGATTATGTTGATGATCAATAGCTTGGAGATGAGTTAGATGTTCCAACTAATGATGCTGAAGAGGAACATGAGATGTCACAAGATGATAATCCTAGTTATGCTCCTGAACCATCTCAAAGTCAACTCAGGAAGTCTAATAGGTAGAGACAACCATCTACAAGGTATTCGTTTGATGAGTATGTGACCTTGATTGATGGGGAGAACCTGAGTGTTTAGAAGAGACCATTGAGAGTGAAGAAAAACAAAAGTGGTTGGATGCAATGCGAGATGAGATGCAATCTTTGCATGACAATCACACTTATGATTTGGTGAAGTTGCCTAAAGGCAAGAGGGCCTTGGAAAATAGGTGAATTTACAGGGTGAAACATGATAGTAATGCTGCATCTCCAATGTATAAAGCCAGATTAGTGGTAAAAGACTTCAGACAAAGGAAGGGTGTTGATTTTAATGAGATTTTCTCACTTATGATGAAGATGTCTTCTATTAGAACTGTGTTGAGTTTGGCTGCTACTCTTGATTTGGAGGTAGAGCAAATGGATGTGAAAACTGCTTTCCTTCATGGTGATTTGAAGGAAGATATTTACATGAAGCAACCTAATGGCTTTCAAGTTGAAGGTAAGGAAGACTGTGTGTAGGCTAAGAAAGAGCCTATATGGTTTAAAGCAGGCTCCGAGGCAATGGTACAAGAAGTTTGAGTCTGTCATATGTGAGCAAGGCTACAAGAAGACTACTTCTGACCATTCTATCATGCATGATTCTTATACCAAGAATCTGCTTAGCAGCTCCCATGTCCTTCATTATAAATGACTTGCCCAACTGCTTCTTTAACCTGTCAATCCTAGAAACATTTTTCCCAACAATAAGCATGTCATCAACATACAATAACATGATATGTCTTTGTTAAAAATTTTTCTGATGATGACTTCATTATCCTGTTATTGTATGTTGATGACATGCTTATTGTTGGGAAAAATGTTTCTAGGATTGACAGGGTAAAGATGCAGTTGGGCAAGTCATTTGTAATGAAGGACATGGAAGCTGCTAAGCAGATTCTTGGTATAAGAATCATGCGTGATAGAATGGAGAAGAAACTTTTGCTATCACAGAAACACTATATTGAAATGGTGCTGCAAAGATTCCAGATGAAAAATGCTAAGGCTGTAAGCACTCCTCTTGCTACTTATTTTAAGCTGAGTACTAAACAAAGTCCTTCAAATAAAGTTAAGAAATTAGATATGGAATGGGTTCCTTATGTTTCTGCTGTGGGTAGTTTGATGTATGCAATGGTATGCACAAGACCAGACATAGCACATGCTGTTGGTACTGTTAGTAGATTTCTGTCAAACCCAGGTAGAGAGCATTGGAATGTAGTGAAATAGATTTTAAGGTATCTTCGTGATACAACTGGTATGAGGCTTTGTTTTGGAGGTGATGAGCCTACATTGGTGGGGTAGTCAGACTCAGATATGGCTGGAGACATTGATTCCAGAAAGTCGACTTCGGGTTATATGATTAAATTTGCAGGGGGAGCTGTGGCTTGGCAGTCTAAGTTGCAGAGGTGTGTAGCATTATCAACTACAGAGGCAGAGTTCATTGCCATTACTGAAGCATGTAAGGAGTTGCTATGGGTGAAGAAATTCTTACAGGAGCTAGGCTTTGTTCAGAACCAATATCTGTTGTTTGTTGACAATTAAAGTGTTATCCATCTTGGTAAGAATCCAACTTTCCATTCAAGGTCCAAACATATTGATGTGAGGTATCATTGGATACGTGATGTTTTGGATGCTAAGCTGTTGGAGTTGGCTAAAATTCATACTGATAATAATGGTGCTGATATAATGACTAAAGCATTACCAAGAGGAAAGTTTGAAACTTGTTGTGAGATCACAAGTTTGGCGGTTATCTCCACATAGTTGTGAGGGGGAGATATGTTGGGTTTGGGCTCCCTTCCTATGTGAAGAAAATGCCCAAATGTGTAAGCCCACTTTGTGTCATACTTGTCTAAGTGGTGAGTCTGATTTGGTAAGAATCACTAATCAGTGGTGAGTCTGATTAGGTGAAAATCCAACTTGGTAAGAATCCCTAATCAGTGGTGAGTCTGATTAGGTGAGAATCTAACTTGGTAAGAATCTCTAATCAGTGGTGAGTCTATTAGGGTGATATTAGGGTTAATTTTTGAAAAAGAGAGAAGAGAGCCGCCATTCGAGAGAGAAAAGAAGAAGAAGCCCTTTCCGCACATACTCGGAATAGCCACCGTAAAATCGCTACTGAAGATTCGTTAACCGTTGGATCGGGCTGAAATTTTGACAGCAGGTTCGGGACATCTGGTTCTTCATTTTGAACGGTTGGATCGATGAAACAAGGTCTGAGATGCAAGAAACTTAGGTCGGACAGTAGCTCTATTTTTGGGGGTTTGTTAAACTTTTTGGTTCTCTATTGTAAGCTTCTTACATTTATTATTTGGTTGGCTGTGAGCACTCATTTTTTTTCTTATTTGAGACTTTCTTGTACCTTTATTTAATCATAGCTATTTATTTGGTTTGTACGATCCGTGGTTTTCTTCCTTGCTTTAAAGGGTTTTTCACATTAAAAAAAACTTGATGTCTCTTATGTGTTTGTGATATTCAATTGCTGCCATATATTTTTATTATTGCTCCTTATACATTTTTGTAGGTTAAGAAACATATCTTCATTGCATATTATGATTTATTACTATTATATTGTTGTTTTCCCACCTCCGCCGCATATACGATGCACGCATCCACGGCGCCAACTCGCTCGCCTCCCGCCACGGGCGCGTCTGTCTCTGCGAGGTCTGCGAGCAAGCCCCCGCCAGCTTCACGTGCAAGACCGACGCTGACATCCGGTCCTCCAACCCCCTTGCCCGCCGCCACAAGCGTCTCCCCCTCGTTCCCTTCGTCGGCCCCTTCTCCGCAGCCGATTATTGGTTCCTCTCCTGCCCCTCCGCCGACGAGGGGAGAACTTCCTGCAGGCTCCCTCCCGGGCCGGCCCGGATCATGAGGAATCGATGGAGGGGCCGGAGTTCAAATCGGAGGACTTCCCCTCCTCGGATGCCGGCCCATACCTGCATCTGGACTACGCTACATCGATGGACACCGGGTTCCATGACAAGGACGGCTATTACGATATGGACTTCATCCGAACCAAACCTTTCGACGGCCGGTCCACAGACCGTTCCCGGAGCCGCAGCGTAATCCAAGTGGCTCCAGAGCCAGCTGAAAAATTCCAAAACGTTCGCCGAATTCTTCCATGTCTCAAGGAGGCGTTAGACGTAAAGCTCAAAAACATCAATATTGTCAGTTTAGCATACGTCCTGTCATAATATAATTAGAACTTTAACATAAGATTTTTCAAATAATACAGGTCAAAGATACGCATACAATTTGAAATTTTTATTAATTAAAGTTGGATATATATATATATATATATATATATATATATATATATATATATATGCATAATGCTTTTTAGAAAAGTTCAAAGCTCCTTTGCCATCAAAGGAAGAGTATAAAATGAAGCCCTAGAATGCACATGTATAGAAAAAAAAAATCTTTGTTAATTTTTTTACAGTTTTTTTATTACTTTCAAAGTGAAGATAAAAAAAGAAAGAAAGGAATGGTAGAGATTTGAACAAATTCCATATTCAATATCAATCTTCACGTGATAATATTTCACTAGCTTATAAAGAATTGAAAATATAAAAACAACAATACCAAACGAGCTCAGAGCATTCCATCATCTATATGAGAGCATACGTATTTTGCATTCTTTTCTACACTATATAATATGTGATTCGAATGGAATGAAAAATCAGCATGCATCATGCTTTTCTTGCTGTGATAGTCCGAATAAGTTGGTGGTAACAACTTAGTGCTGCCTACTTGAACCATGAAGTTGAAATTCTTTTGTCTTTCAATCTCTAAATCAAACAAGATGACAGACACAAATATCAGACATGAAGTTAAAATTCCAGTCTTTTCTCGGACCAAACAGAGGATGCTAAAACCTATTGGCGTTGTGCTTCCACAGCCATGCATGCATAGCCACGTACAAGATGGCATAGGCTTTGACTGTGATCCCATCCCCTTTTTCGTAGGAGTTCTTCTATTCACGTATTAAACTTCCCAATGTAAACAGTAGTGATAAAAAAAGGTGGTGAAATTCTTCTTCTTTCTAAAGACATCTTGTGCATCTTAAATCCTTAAAGAGCAAGGAGCTGAAAAGGTTGTCTTGCTCTCCTTGTCAGACCTGAATAGGTTGGTTGATGGCTGTGGCCTCTGGTGAAATTGTTCCCTGCTCGCTTTGTAAATTTCTCAAATGGACTTATATATCCCATCTTTAAGTTCCACCTAACTCTGAACAGCACGGAAATTAGGCTTGCTTTGTTAGGGGACACGGACGCTTTGCTCAGCACTGCTCTCGTAGCTCCAGTCTCTTCTCATTGCCTTCTACGAGGCCCATATGGGACTGAGTAGGCCTGGTCAATTCCAGTTTTAGTCAAGACCTAACTTGAACATAAGGGTACCTGGCAATTGGATCGGATGACATCAGTTACAGATTGGGTTGGATTGAATAAATATTAGGATCAAAATTTTTCAATCTGAACTCCATTCATTTATTAAATGGATAAAAAAAAATTTAAACCCAAATCAAATCATTTTGTTCAATAAGTAATCTTATATGACACAACAAATTGAATCAGGTAAGCATTTGCTTGCCATCCCTACTTGAACACTTAAGCCCAAGTTAAAATTGGGCAATAGTTAAGAGACTTCTTGCGGTGTTCCACGCGCAACCTAAAACTTTAGATGATTGATCTTCCACCATCCATTTGTAACATGGAGCGATCCAGGGATGAGAAAAGGCCTGGTGAGAACTTTGAAGCCCAACCCTGTAGAACTGAGCACAGGCTACGAACATTTCAAAGCCTAGTCCGGTGGGGGCTTAACCAGTGCATGCATATGTATTTATTGTTGGTTAATTTAGATTCCTACTGGCCAGAAGAATAACCAACTCCTAATTTTATGGTTTATGTATTTTAAAATTTGAACGTGCAAAACAGCGGGAGTGAGTTTGCGACTCCGTAACCATCGCCCGTTCGTGCTCCGGAAATCTCTATGATGGCAGAAATTTCTGGTGAGTTTGTGTATAAAATTGGTCCCTGATACCTACTCTACGATATGAGAAAAACCACATACCATCGATCTGGTAGAGAAAGGACCAGAAAAACCAGAATTTAAAGCTTCTTCCTTTTATTATTTTATCCCGAGACCGGAACGATGGCGGGAGGTAATCCTCAATACTATTTCCGCTGCTTTACTTTATTTTGAAGTGCCATGTTGATCTAAATCACATTAGGCACGTTATTAGTTGTTTTACATTTGGTATCAGAGCCATGACGCCTCTGTCTCGTTTTGGCCGAATGCTTTCTGCTTTTGGGCTCTTCTTTATGTTGGATTTTGTTTTAAATATTGAAAATATATATTTAAAATTTTATCCTGATCAAAATAAAGAGGAGCAAGACGTTCTTGATTTCTATTTCTCTCATTTTTAGGGATAGTCCAAAGGGGAGGCTACTGGTAGTACCCTGAATTATTTACCCAACGGGCGTACGGTAGGGATATTAGGGACGTACCAATAAGGGAGGCTGCTGTAATACCTTGGTGCGTTTGACCCAACTACTTGCATACCGGGAGAGTTAATATATCATCAAGAATCATCTGAAAGGGCATAAGATCCGATAAACTCTAAATATTCGGTTATTTAATTCATTTTATTTAAGAGATTGATCGATAAGTCTTATGCATGAAGCATGCATTTATCTGTTCACTCATTCTTTTGGATATAAATTCAAATATCTCATAATCAAATCACCATAAAAAGAGGAAGCATGGGTTTCCTTGCTTCGGATATGTGCACACAGGATAAGGACGGATGAAAAACGTTTCTTACTGAAAACGTGCCGGTAATACAAAAAAAAGGGCATGGCATTATTTAAAAAAAAATTTGGATGCCAGCGCCTGTGGCTAGCTGGCTGGGCGCTGGCTGATTGCCAGCGCCCATCATTATTAAAAAAAAATTGACGCCAGCGCCCAGGGGCTGGCTGACTGCCAGCACCCAGGCGATGGCTGGCTGGGCGTTGGCTGCCTGCCAGCGCCCAGGCGCCAGCGAACGCCCAGGCGCTGGTAGCGCTTGGGTGGACCAGGCGCTGGCTCAGCGAGTATCTGGCCCAATCAGGGCTGATCCAGTGTTTAATTGGCTCTGTTGTCTGGGCCAGTAGTGAGGCTGGGCCGTGCACATAATCTGAACTGTAGCAGGCTGGATTGCAGTAGTCTGGACACATCTGATCCGAAAATTTTGAGGTGATTGAGATATTTTGGTTAAATTAAACTATTGAATTAGGTGAGGATGACGGGTTTGGCTCGTTCATTAAGTGATGGGCCATTAGCCTGTCATATTTATGTTCAATTATATTTAGAATTTGTGTGTGTAAATTTTATGAATTATGCATGTATCTTAAGTGACATAATTGAGCATAAAATTTAAATAATGTCTAAGTGATAAATATAATTGAATAATTGAGGAGTAGCCACAGCATCCTTAATTATAAAATTGTATAATAAAGTTAATAAATCACATAAATAATAGACATTAATTATAATTAATTATATGGATATAATAAAATTTATTCCATAGAAAATTTTGTTATATTATATAATTAATTAGGATAAATATTAAATTATATTTTCTAATTTACCCACAGGGATTAGAAATTAAGGGTATAATTTGATAATTTTATCATATAGTTTAAATGTGAATCTAATTGAATTAATACTTCAGGCCACATGCAAGTTTTATGTCAGTAGATTCATATTTTGACGTATTTTACATTGGTAGATATGTCATATTGTTTAAAGAGCTTCAAAGTTTTGTAACATGAGTATGGTTATTTAATTTTTGCAGTTTGTCAGCCTGTTAATTTCTCTGATATGATTTGTGATATTCCTGAGCTCAGAGGGGACAATTATAAAATTTGGAAGGAGAGAACTCTCCTTCATCTAGGGTGCAAGGACATTGATTACGCCATAAGGAAGGATGAACCGCCCCCTGAAGATTCTGTTCTTTATGAAAAATGGGAACGATCTAATCGTCTCTCAATAATGTTCATAAAGACCAAGATCTCAATGGCATCAGGGGTTCCCTTGAGCATTATGACAATGTCCGTGACTTACTGAAGGCGATCGATGATCAATTTGTATCTTCAGACAAGGCTTTAGCTAGCACCCTAATTCACCTGTTCTCATCCATAAAACTGAGTGGTATACGCGGTGTACGTGACCACATTATGAGGATGAGGGACATTGCGGCTCAATTGAAGAGACTTGAAGTTGAGATGTCTGACTTTTTTCTAGTGCATTACATTCTCAACACTCTACCACCGCAATATGCCCCATTTAAGATCTTTTATAACACACATAAGGATAAATGGTCAATTAATGAACTTATGACCATGTGTGTTCAAGAGGAGGGTAGACTTGCTGTGGAAGAGGGTGAGAAGGTAAATTTGACAACACCAGGAAAGAAAAAGAAATTTTAAGCAAAGGACAAGGGCAAATTTTTGCCAAAGGGGACATTCAGAAAAGTTCCAAATGTTTCTTCTGCAAGAAGAAAGGGCATTTGAGGAAGGATTATGCCAAGTTCAAACAGTGGCTTAATAAGAAAGGTACTCAACTCTCTTTTGTCTGTTATGAATCTAACATGATTAATGTTACTCAAGACATATGTGGATTGACTCTGGTTCTTCAATCCATGTTACCAACTCCTTGCAGGGATTGCAAGACCTGCGGAAACCAGTGGGAAGTGAATGCTGCATCTATTCTGGAAACAAGATGTCATCACATGTGGAAGCCATTGGAACTTGCAAACTTGTTTTAGATAGTGGTTTTATTTTAAGTTTGGAAAAGACATTTTATATTCCTGGTTTTGCTAGGAATTTAGTTTCTGTTTCAAGACTTGTATCTTGTGGATATTCCTTTAAATTTTTGGATTCATCTTTCAGTATTTCTTATGGATCTGAGATTATTGGATGTGGTACATTGTCTGATGGTCTTTTTCATCTTAATTTAGAAAATGACAATCACTATTCTTCTATGCATGTTGGTGTTAAAAGATGTGTCGTTGATGCGAATTCGTCTAATTTGTGGCATAGGAGATTAGGTCATATCTCCATTGATAGAATCAAGAGGTTGGTACATGATGGAGTACTTAGTACTCTTGATTGGACTGACTTTAGTACTTGTAGACTGCATTAAAGGTAAGCAGACTAATAAGTCAAAGAAAGGTGCAAAGAGGAGTTCTCAATTGTTAGAAATAATTCATACAGACATTTGTAGTCCTGATATAGATGCATACCGTAATAAGTATTTCATCTCCTTTATTGATGATTATTCGCGTTACATGTATCTCTACTTATTGAACAGCAAAAGTGAGGCACTTGATGCTTTCAAAATTTTTAAGGCTGAAATAGAGAAACAATGTGACAAACGAATCAAGATCGTAAGATCTGATAAGGGAGGAGAATACTATGGTAGATACACTGAGAATGGACAAGCTACCGGTCCATTTGCAAAGTTTCTTCAAGATTGTGGGATTGTTGCCCAATACACCTTACCTGGTTCTCCAGATCAGAATGGTGTAGCTGAAAGAAGAAACCGAACATTAATGGACATGGTAAGGAGCATGCTTGCCAGCTCCAAACTTCCTCGATCCTTATGGACTGAAGCCCTTAAGACAGCGGTGTACATATTAAACCGGGTTCCAACCAAGGCTGTCCAAAGACACCTTTTGAGTTGTTTAAAGGTTGAAACCGAGTTTGCGACATGTACGCGTTTGGGGTTGCCCAGCTGAGGTGAGGATTTATAATCCACATGAAAGGAAGTTGGACCCGAGGACCTTAAGTGCATATTTTGTTGGTTATGCCGAAAGATCCAAGGGATATAGATTTTATGTCCTTCTCATAGCACTAGATTTGTGGAATCAAGAAATGCTAAATTTCTTGAAAACGACTTAATTAGTGGGAGCGATCATTTTCAAGACCTTGGTCTTGGGAAAGGTCATCAAGATGCTCAATGCTCCACTTCAAGTAGTGGACCGATTGTTGTAGTTCACAGTGCGCCTTGTGTTCGTGCACATGTTGAGCAATAGGTCCAAGAGATTCCACAAACTGCTGATCCAAATCCAGTAGACCTTGAAGTTCAGCAAATACCCAAATTGTTGAACAACCTGTTGAGCAACATGATCCTGTTTCACAGGAGAATGTTGAGGCAACATTGAGGAGGTCTACTAGGACTAGGAGACCAGCAATTCCTAGTGATTATGTTGTGTATCTGCAAGAATGTGACTACAATATTGGAGCCAAAATGATCCTGAAACGTTTTCACTGGCCATGAGTTCTAATGTATCTGACTTATGGTACAAAGCCATGAAAGAAGAGATGGATTCTATGGCATCTAACAAAGTCTGGGATCTTGTCAAGTTGCCTGATGGTGTAAAAGCCATTGGTTGTAAGTGGGTCTTTAAAACTAAGAAAGACTCAGAAGGCAACATTGAGAGACATAAGGCTAGACTTGTTGCCAAAGGATTTACTCAGAGGGAAGGAATAGATTACACGGAGACCTTTTCTCCTGTATCTAAAAAGGACTCCTTCCGTGTAATCATGGCATTGGTGGCTCATTTTGATTTAGAGTTACACCAGATGGATGTGAAAACGGCATTCCTCAATGGTGATCTAGAGGAAGAGGTTTACATGAAACAACCAGAAGGATTTTCCTCTAGTAGTGGTGAGAATTTAGTCTGTAAGCTGAATAAGTCCATATATGGATTAAAGCAAGCCTCCCGACAATGGTATTTGAAATTTCATGATGTTATTACTTCATTTGGCTTTGAAGAAAACATCATGGATGTTTGTATATACCAAAAGGTCAGTGGGAGCAAGATTTGCTTTCTTGTGTTATATGTGGATGACATTTTGCTTGCGACTAATGACAAGGGTTTGCTATATGAGGTGAAACAATTTCTCTCAAAGAACTTTGATATGAAGGATATGGTGAGGCATCTTATGTCATTGGCATAAAGATCCATAGAGATAGATCTAGAGGCATTTTGGGCTTGTCTCAAGAGACCTATATCAACAAGGTTCTAGAAAGGTTTCGCATGAAAGATTGTTCACCGAGTGTAGCACCCATTGTGAAAGGTGATAGATTCAGCTTGAATCAGTGTCCCAAAAATGAGTTCGAACGCGAACAGATGAGACCCATTCCATATGCTTCAGCTATTGGAAGCCTTATGTATGCTCAGGTTTGTACCAGGCCTGACATTGCATTTGTTGTTGGAATGCTTGGGAGATATCAGAGTAATCCAGGTGTTGACCACTGGCGGGCTGCAAAGAAGGTTATGAGATACCTTCAAGGAACCAAGGATTACATGCTCATGTATAGACGGACTGAGAAGTTGGAAGTCATTGGATATAGTGATGCAGACTTTGCTGGCTGTATTTATTCACGTAAATCAACGTCAGGTTACGTGTTTATGTTAGCTGATGGAGCTGTATCATGGAAGAGTGCCAAGCAGACCTTGACTGCTACTTCCACTATGGAGGCTGAGTTCGTCTCTTGTTTTGAAGCTACCTCACACGGTGTATGGTTGAAGAGTTTCGTATCTGGGCTTAAGTTGTGGACTCTATTTCGAGGCCCTTGACATTGTACTGTGATAATTCAGCTGCTGTTTTTATGGCTAAGAACAATAGGAGTGGTAGTCGTAGTAAACATATCGACATTAAGTACTTAGCCATAAGAGAGCGTGTTAAAGAAAAGAAAGTGGTTATTGAACACATCAGCACTGAATTGATGATCGCGGATCCTCTGACTAAAGGCATGCCACCAAAGGTTTCAAGGATCATGTAGCGCGAATGGGACTTAGTTCCGTGATGTAATGTCATTGTATATACTTGTTCTTCAATGAAACTCTTATTCAGTTTGGATATTTCTCCTTTAAGTTGTATACATATTTGTTTGTTTTGAGGAATATCATTATGTTTG